>CM023482.1:10766388-10791329 GCA_013339685.2 Hyalomma asiaticum
GAACACACCCACACTGGCACAGAGCTGGGGTGCTACCAGGGGAGTGAAACTTCCTATACCATCCATGGAACGCGATTTTCGCTCGCAGCGCCTGACGAACGCCTGGTGTTTGGGGGCGGTACTAAAACATGGCGGCGCATTGCAGACACACACTGGGGGACGCCATCTTGAAGAGGTCGGGGGATCTGAGTGGCGGGGGGGGGGATGATTTATCGCAAAATCGCCAAATTAAATTGGGATGCACCAGCAAGCCAAACTGAGTGAGTGGAAGGTATTCAGATGGCAAGCGCACGACCTTCTTCCTGTTGCGCGACCCTCCACATGATAAAAACGGCAATCGTTGCTTTCCATTGATGAAGGTTTGCCCATCCACCTACTTCTGCGCCACTTATTCTAAGTAGGACTGTGTTCTTGTTTACGTGTACACATAATTTGACAAGAATAAAGACCAGAGTTTGTTTGAACGTTTTATTACACAGCTACTGCTGCAACCGCATCCTGACATGCCGTGCAAGCATAGAAAAGCAAAACGAGCAGCATGCAGATCGTACCTTTAGTCCGCCGGGCTCCGAAAGAATTTTATGCTGGTGTGGCGAGAAAAATTTCCACACCACTCAGCACAGCACTATTTGTGATGACGGTGCGAATCCATTCATGCGTCTGTTCCACTGAAGCTTGCAAGCGTTTCGCTGAAACAAACTTTACGGTGGTAAAAACGGCCTTTGGGACACCGTTGGCCGTAGAGTACATGGGCGCACGACAGGAAACGCCCCTTTTTCGCCGTGGGAGACAGGACGACTGTGCGATTCCCGTTTTCCACTCCGGGCGGCGCTCGTATTTTCGCAATCTCGAACAGCAATATTTAGGTTCACTTGCATATTAAAAACTCCGAAGTTAATAAGTTACCTGGGAATAAATATAAAATAGAATGACAGCATTCATTTATGGTCGTAGGTAGTACAGCCCCCAAACATTAGGATCGCTGCGGTCATGGGACAGAAAAACCGCGAAGTTTCATGCCCCTGGTGCTACCGCGCAACGATTCCTTTTTTGTTCCAATGCCTTTCGGCGTTACGTCACTGCTGTCGTCATCGGTGGGCGGTGACGCTTGACGTATTTCAAATTGCCCAATCGTAAGCGGCCGCTTTTTCTCCTCTTCCTCCGCAGTTCGCGGGCTTGCATAGTAATTATGTTTGGTAACGAAGTAGTTAATAAAATTGGGGTTGCGCGCTTATTAGATGAAAATGGCTTAGCAGCATTAAAACGCAAAAGCGAAGGAAATATGAGGCAAACAAAACGCAAACACGCGTGTATTTCTAGTCGTAGCCACATTTGCGCCGTACGTGAATCCAAGCCATATCGCTGAGCGCGAACAAAATGGCAACCCTTGTGGGATACAGCTGACTGTGTCTTCATCGGTTATTCGTCCGGATCAGCTGCAAAATTGTCGCAGAAGCGTAGTACTTTCGCCTGAGGAAAAATTCTACACTCCACATTTTTCCGGCAGTGGCGGAACACTGAATTGAGGTGAGCACAAAGTGCTACTGCCGTGGTCTGTTGCCGCTACGTTCATTGTTTGATGTGCGCGCTTTGTTTTCCTGCAACAGGAAGCTGTTCGGAAGACAACTCGTCATATTATCGGACAGTAAAGTGGAACATCGTGAACTCGCCGCGATCGAGAACTCGCAAGGTAGCGAGCGCCGTTTGACGGGGCACGCCCACGGCACAGCGTAAGTTCATGAAATCTGTGATCAGCTGCAGTCCGTTGCGCAAGCTACCAGCCACTGTCGTCGTCGATCCGAGAAAGCTGCTGCTGTATTCGCAAAAGTAAGCACATGCACTACATTACCTTGTTTAAATGAAAGAAATTCCGAAGCACGAAAATAAAGCAAAATGAGAGCACGAAAATAAAGTGTGCTGGCGTGTATGCCATAAGATCTTAACATCAATTTTTTAGCACTGCTTAACTAACGTGTTGTCATGTTCAGTGATGTGTTTTATGCTCATCACAGACGTGCGAACGCATGAAATGGTGGCTCGTGTTAATGTCTGTAAAAAATACAACTCGGAATATACAAATGGTGCCATTTCTCTTCTTTTTATGTAAGTCCTGCGCAATAAGGGGCGCTATTTCTCGAGTTCTTTGGGAAGTAATGGGTGTCACGCGTATCTGCTATGCTCATGACATGCTGCTTGCCGAGTAGGATATTTGCCTTCTTCGCACCCATGTGCGATTTACTCATTTAACTATTGTCTACCTTGTGAAATCGGAACTTAGTCGTTTTGTTTAAAACTGTGAACGTCAAGAAAGGAAAGAGCCAGAACTTCAATGTTGAGCTTTCCACATGAAGTGTTCGCATTTGCTTTGCACACATGCTTTTGTTTGTGCTCTGTGCAATACCAAATTAGCATAGACCCCCCTTCCAGCAGTGCTCGCTAAAGTCGGTCAGTACGTGTATAAGTGCAGATACATAGACATACAGTTGCTTACTCGTTTTCACATAACCTCTGTATATGAAAACAAGATGTGGATGTTCTGAAAAATGCAAGTGTATATGTTGGCTAAAGGTAGGCATGCTTTTATTTCTGTATGTTAGTGTGCATGTAAATTTGTGGTGCTTCAGTACAGACTCGCACAGCATTTGTGCATGAGCTTACAATTCTGTAAATGGAGATCGAAACAGTCATGCCGTGAGGCCTCGTTAGCATCGCCTTGCACATAAATTGATTTTGATCTCTTTTTCAACCAGCACGGGGAATCCGAGAAGCCGAGCCAGCAGTAGCTGGGTGCACAGCGCCTGGTGCAGGAGTTCAGGGTGCCAGTTGACATCGTGTGCCTGCTGCAGCAGCTTGTCTATGCCCTCAGCAAGTTTACTGCCCCAACTCAACCCCACTCCCCCTCCTTGACCTGCCTCATTAGAGTATGCATGCATAAGAGCGCAAATTTTCATTATGATACCCTTTTTTTTCTTAAGCTACTTCATGTACTGGTGATTGTTTGAAGACTGAGTATCTGCAACTTTTGACAGTGTTTAAGTGAAGCATTAATTCACTGTTTCAATTATACCACAATTGTAGGAGTGTCCAAAACACTAGGCTGTGCCAAAAGCTCACTGTGGAAGCGTAAACTTCCAAGCATCCCATCACTGTCATTTAACATCAGACACGACGGCACACTGCAAATCTGCATGTTCATTGTAAGAAAGCTGTAGGTTGTGATAACCAAAGGTTATGTTGTCGCGATTCACATGCAAAAGAATCATTTTACAAAAGAAAAGTAGCTGAGAGAAATTTCTTGCCTATGCACCTGTCTCTGTGGTGTAGTTGCCTGTATTGATTCTTTCATATATTTTTTTTTACTCCTGTATCTTTCTACTTTGATTTATATGTTTAGGTTTATGCTAAGAGTTCTTTGTTGAACTACGGACAATTTCTTGTTCCTTTCTACCATTTTATGTTTATAGGATTCATACAATAATATATTCATTTACAACATAACACTCATGTGCATGTAGGTCCATATTTCTCACAAGATTAGCAGAACACTTTGTTGGACTAATTGGTTTGCAATCATTTGTTTTGTGGCACTGAAAAATACAAACCACAAGAGAGTATCAGTGACCTGTCTCATGTATGGCGCTCATCACTTGTACTCTCTTGTGGTTTGTGTATTTTGATGCCAAAAAGCAAGAGATGTTCTTGTATTTTATGAATACAATGCGAGCTGTGATTACTTATTTTTGATCCTGTTTGAAGGCATTTTGTATGCTGCAAGGTTCTCTTAGGTGCAGTATTTTCCTTTCTGGTTTATTTGTACAATCACTGCGCAGTTCAATACGTGGATGCATACTTAGTTTTGCTGGTGAGCAATCCTTTTTTTTTATGCTGTGCAGCTTATCAGAGGTTTCGTGGTGTTACCTGTGATATCTTCTGATGCATACATCCACAATTTTTCATCAGAGTGAAGGTCATGGCAATGTGATGCCTGTGCACTGCAGAAATTACACACGCTTAGAACACACCTTGTGTCGCGTAGGCAATGTGGTGCTTGATTTTAAACATATTCATCATTTCAATTCTTTCGATGCTGTGTTTCATAAAAAGCAAGTAGCTGCTTCCTTTGTATGCTGTCAATAGCTGAGTGTTTCATAACCCCCTACACCACACATTATGGAGCTGGTTAGTTTCTGAGAATTAATGGAAAATTGTGCAACATTGAAAGCAAAGAAATCTCACTGTATTGGTCTGCAACTGTAGTAGTCCACACAGTAATTATGTTACTGTATGAGCATTTGCAGGAATGTTCTACTTACGCAAAAACAAGAACTGTAGATGTATGCTGGAAGGAAGCACAATGATGTTAACTTCGAGCAGATTTATTTACTTGTCATTTCTACATTTATGTTGCAGACTTGCTTTGTTAACATTGAACTTGACACACGTTACAGTCCTATTTACACATACAGCTGCTCGTCATGTACAATGGTCTACAATGAACTATTTGCGTTTCTCACAGCATGGTGCAGTTCCCCCCGCCTCCCCCCTATTTTCATTCGCAGGGCATGTGAGGACAGAAAAAAATTATGGGTGCTAAATAATGAGTGCTGTTGAAAACGTTTACGTTAGAGGTAGCTTGGCATGTGCACATTTCCACCGGCAGTGGTAGCTTGTACAGCACAGAAATAAAATTTTTGGAATATCCTGGTTATTGACTACCACTTTCTTTTTGCAAATGCAGGTGGTTTTGCTAATGGTCAATCAGCCTTTCTATTCTTCGTAATGTAATCGCACTTCAAAGGTAGCCAGCACAGTATTTGGCATGCCAGGTAATGAATTTCGGCGGCATGTTCACCCTCTGAAGCGAATAGCGTGATGGTTATGTGGAAGAGTGGTGGGGAAAGCTGAGGCGCAGTGAGACTCTTGGTCGAGCACAAGGTGTTGTGCTAGTTGCACTTTTCTGCAGCTGGTGGCTTGCAAGCTTCTGTTGGAAGTTATGAGATGAGCAGGAAGCTATGCAAAACATTATCCTGTCTTACCGAACCTAAAAATCGCGGCCACAACAGTATGTTTGCCATCTGTGTAACAACAGCTTGAACAGTGAACTTCATTCCCAGACAAAGGAGAGTTTGAAAAAAAGAAAAACGAAAACAGTTCCAATTTCGCAGAAGATACTGGACAATTTGCATGCACATGATGACAGCTGCAACAAGCATTGAAGGGGCTTTCACATTGTGTTGCTGTGCGTTACACACTGCATTGAAGCACACTGTTTCATGCGTCACGTGCAACGCTCTCAAAGTTGGTGCTCTTTGTGCTGTGTACTTCCACAACCAAAAAGTAGCACATTGATTGAATAGATCCAGAAACAACAAATGCTTTGCTGGCAGCCATCAGCATCACCAAAAAACCTTGAATTGTTGGTGAAAAAAATCAAAATACATTATTTTGTATTTCATGCTAGATGTTCGTTTGTCGAAGCACTATACCCCTGCTTTCTTTTTAATCGACTGCGTGCATAGCCTTCCAAGCGTTCCATCTTATGTAGTGGAATATACCATAAAAAAACTTGAAATTCAAGAAGAATCCTCTCTATTCTAGTGCAAATCATGAAACAAAAAGCCACATTTGTGCTGTACTATAATGAAAAGTACTCATTAAATACCGTATTGTTTCACATCGAACATTCTAGAGGTGGCTTTATACATCTTTAACGACAGCATGAAAACACACTAAATGTTGCATGGTTGTCATCACGCTCCAGTATGCAGCATGTATTCTATAATTCAGTCTTGTGGTGGAATTACTTGAACAAGGTAAGTTTCATTTTTGTCAAACATCTGGTTGCACATTTGAACAACATGGTGTATAGTCAGCAGAAATGATATGAATTGATTCTTCGATGCCAGTAAAATGGCCACAATATTGCAGCTATACTTTGTTGTGGTTAACGATGTCACATTTGTTGCACTTTTATCTGTACTGTCCTCAAATAATGTGCATGCAGTGCAACACTTTGCAACAACGGTGTCCCACACTGCACAGTGTTCTCATATAAATACAGTGATCTCGATCCTCTGCTTTGGGGCAAGCCCTGCGGGACTCTACTCCTGGCTGTTGCTGTTGATATCACCTATGTCCAACTTGAGAAAGACCTCATTAAGTCTAAGCTTGCACAATGTAGCACACGCTGCAGTGAATATTGGCAGCGATGTCTGGCTCATGAAGTGCTTAGAAAGATGGTCTGTGGCGAATTTCGCTTGTGCATTGTGCATAAGGGGATGGCCAGGGATCGGGCTCAGAAGCCATGGCTGCAGTGGGTATCCAGTCACCTGCATGAAAATATAATCAGTATCATAGTCAGCTGGCAGCATTTTTTTTCGAGGGGACACACACATGCACACACACACACACCTGGAATATATATGCACAGGCATGTGTTTGTGAAAGTGAAAAATATACACATTAGAATTGGAACAATTTCGGGGGCGGGTTGTCCATGGACCCCTCTCCTACTATTCTTATGGGAGTAGTGCACCAAGCTGTGTGCCGTCGCTTTACAGGAAAGTTAGTACCACAAGTAATAATGCTACTTAACTGCAAATGCTGCGCTGAACCTGCCTTAATGATGTGATCTATATATTTACTTCTCTCATCAATTTAGTAGCAACCTGCATTTAAAAAAAATTCAGTGACTGCACTGACGGGGGCTGCTTGTTCATCTTAGAGCAGGCATGTAATAGTGCACTCGTAATTTTGTTAAAAGCACTGTTGCACAAGGTATGATGTGCAATTCGCCACTACAGTCGTAACTTCGCAACAAAGCCGGTTTTCTCTCATTTAGGGAGGCATTCGCCGAGCTCTGCAGTGCGCTCCGACGTCGTAGCCGAATTCCGGTCGTATGCAGTCCACAGCGAGAGTGCGCACATCCGAATCGTAGATATAGGAAAATGTGCGCGGTGACAACGCATTGTTAGCAAATGCAATAAACCGGCCAACCGTCATATCTCACACGCTCACCTTCAATCGCCGTCAGGTCCGATGGGGATCACGATCGCGATGTGCGCATCGCGATCTCTATCGCACTTCGCTCACATCAGCGCCAGACTTGATCCGGATTAGTTTTGGCCATGTAGCAGCGGCAGCGTTGATTACGATCAAGAAATCCAGCCCTGTTTGCCGCGGTTGAGTGTGCTCGTGTGCCACCGGTGTATGAATCCGGTGCAAGCGTACTAAACAAAACACACAAGGCAAAGTACTCACGGACATGGCGTTGAGGCCGTAGAAGTGGTATCTGTATCCCTTGGGCACACTGACGGCGATGAGAGCGCTGTGCACACATCCGACCACGCCGGGAATGACGCCGCGACGAAGAAAGCACTCCTTCACGGCCGCCTTTTTGATCGGTCGTTGTTGCCATGTGGCCCCAGTGGTTCGTGTCCCGCCGGCGTTCACAAAAACAAGCGAAACGCACCAGACGCACTCGCTCACCGTCGCGTGCAACACCCGAATCGTCTCACATCCTATAGAACCTCGTGACAGCTCCCGGTAGCATAAAAACGCGGCGCGCACAACACCTTCCGTTCGACCGACCGACCCATCGGTCGCTTCGTTTCGAGTTCCTACGCGACTTCACCGCTCAAGCATAGCACGGACGCAAATGCCGTCGAAATTCATCACCCGGCAGGTCAAACGCGCCGTCCGATACCCTCCGTCGACGTAGTCGAGGCTCGCCGGCGCCCGCCGCAACAGCAAAGCCGCCGCCGTTAAGACCACCGCCGCCCCGAACCTAGCAGCCGCCGCCATGTTAGATGCTTTTTCCCATTCCTTTCAAAACGCATCGCTCTCCGGCGATTCTAAAAAATGTTCCTTTTGGCCGCGCATAATGAGGGCGTAAACGTCATTTTGACGTCATGGATTCTCCGCCCTCGCTGGCGTCAGCGGCGCGATATTTGTTTCGACCAATGGCAGGCGGCCAGGACGTGAAGAGGCATGAAAAAATAAATGTAATCGTTAGGCGGTAGGCATCCCGTGATTCTGCGCTCTCGCGGACGTCAGGCAACGTCAGGCGACGTCATGAGGCGCGAAATTTGCTTCGACGAATGGCAGGCGCCTAAAGCATAAAGTGACGTCAAAAAGCATAGATTTTGGAATGGAATCGTTACGCGGTAGCACCCCTGGTGCCAATGTGATCTGGCACAATTACTCCCGGCGCAGAAAAAAACAACCCTGGCGACTTAAAGGGACCCTGAAACGGTTTTGACGATTTTGTGCAAACATGGTGATCCGGTAGAGCGGGTCACTAGGACCATTACAGGACAGATTTTAGCGCTGTGCGTAAAGTGTGTAATTTACAATAAGGTTTTGAACACGCGTATCGCAAAAGGTCGCAGCGGCTCGCCAAAAAGCGTTTTCAAACGCCCCTGTCATCGAGCGATCGAATGAGAGGTCGCTGATTGGCCCCGACCCAAGTGACGTGCACGTAATTTTCAAAACCTAGTTGCGAACAACGTGCTTCTACAACGTACTCCTTCGTTTCAGCCAACGGTATCATCGCGGCATCTGGCGGCGTCACACGAGTCGCCGGCGCTCTATTACAGAGGCTAGCACTGCCGAGGCGGGCGACCTCAGTGAGGATATCGGGGCGCTATGTCACTACGGGAGGCTCGGCAGAGCGGCTGACGCGGGAGGCGCTGTCGTCGCTAGCGCGCACTCCGCAGCAGATCGAGTTGAGGAGGAACAGCAGTGGTAAGGAGGAAGGCGACAGAAATAAGCCCATAGCTGCCTTAGCGCATTGTGCTTCGCTTTATTTATGGTGTGAATGATTTCGCAATTGTGTTGCCTAATCAGTGACGCAATGTCAAAAAAACGTTTCAGGGACCCTTTAAGGCGCGACAGAAGAGGAGGGTCGTCGCATGGTTTCAGCCGTGTCACGTGACACGGCTTAAACCCTGCACGCCCTCGGCGGCGATGGCCGGAAGAAGGTTCGAGGAACTCGACGACATAATTCACAGGAGATATCTGCTGCACGACACAGTAGGGTCCTTGGTAGATGGACAAATGCTTCGAGGAGAGGCCGGAAGTAGTAGACAGCACGAATAGCCAAAACAGCATTCCCTGGAAATAGTGCGCGGCAGATGCGGAGGCGTCGTGGCGAGATTTTTGGCGTGATTGACCTTGCGCAGGGAACGAGCGTGCGAGTCGGCGGCGTGAGCAGCCGCCGCGCTCTCCGGCGTGAGCAGCCGCTCGTGAAACATGGTCGCTTCAGAAACGTGGCGGTGGTAGGGAAGGACCGTGTCTATGAAGCATGACGGTCCGCGTCCATGCAGGAGAAAGGAGAAAATCCGGTGCCACTTTGTGGCGCTGTGTTATAGGCGTACGTGACGAAAGAGAGTACTCGATCCCAGTTAGTGTGGTCGTCGTGCGTGCTTCTAAATGAAGGCCGTTGATCCGTGACGTCATCAACTCACGTGACCTAAAACCTAGGGACAGAATTTTCTGGGGATTTTTAACGCTTGCGCGGCTAGGGAGCCAGCATGACTGCCTGTCATGTAGGCTCCCTAGGTACAGCGAGTTCGGATCGTCGTGGTTCGGAGGTTCGGATGGTGCCAGTCGCGTGATCTTCAGCGTGGTTCGGTTGTTGGATGGCTCGACGGTGTCCTTCGACGATCGACGGATCTCTCGCTGGTTGTGCCAGAGTGAATGGACGTTCATCATATCGCTTCCATCATTTCCTGGTTCCTGTGCCCCGCTAAATCCTTCCAAAGACTCACCAAACCGCTCAACGGATCTAGTAGGATGGGACAAGAAACCTACCAACGTAACCGCTACCATCTTTTGGATGTTTCCGATGATCTGCTCTGGTAACTGGACTAGTCGGCAGGGGTTCATTATTGTGAAACGGCGCCACAAAAGTAAGACGAAACGCCGAAAGGCCAAACACCTGCGCCTAACTCTCTACTGGGAGTTGAGTTCGGCGCTTGTGTCTTTTCTTTCCGCGTTTCGTCTTACTTTCGTGGCGCTGTTTCACAATAATGAACCCGGTGATCTGTCCAGTACGTGACACCGCCTTTGGCGGCCAGGACGCTGCACCAAGCCTCACCTCTTCGCAGCGGACCTTGCCGACGTGCTGTGCTCCCCACTCGCCAGTACAATGAGCCAGTGGACTGACCGGCGGGACTGTCGACCTTCTGCTTCACCTCTGCGGAAATCACGCCCTCTCAGCGACCTCTGTTCCAGTGCATCCAAATGCTAGCAACGCCAGTACGTAGTACGTACTACGTCGATCGCCCGACGCTACTTCTGCGACCGTTCGAGACGCGTTCGATGAGATGCAGCAAATGCGTAATGCATCATGCGTGCTGCATCATGCGTCCCGCGTCGTGTTCCGCCCGTGAGGCGGGCTTGTCCCCATTAAGCACCCAGCTCCAAGTATTCTACAAGCACTGCATGCCGCACCGGAGCTGCACATTAATGGCCGAACCGCACATCAGCAGCACCCTGTACTTGCGTGCATCTCGGCCCTACCAGCGGCGCAGTCAGGATTTCCAGGCCATTCTGGAATGAGGCGCCAGAGGGATTCATAAGCGACCTAAGGTGTTGCAACCCAGAAGCCAAAATCATAGCATCCCAATCCATGGTGAAAGCAGCTTCTATCCTGATAACGTTCACCTCTGGTCCTATGCTCCCCAACCATAAAATACATGCCTGTGGTACAGTGATGCACCAAGTGCAAGGGCAGCCGTCATGCCTGTACTAATTTCCAGAAGCCAGCTCACATGTACGGTGTGTGCCCTCTCCCAAAAACTGGATTGTTATTGGCAATGTGGTGAGAAGCATAGCATGCAATGGGCCCTTTGCATGCCAACGTGCACTCTTTGTCGTGGGGATCATCTTACTGGCACAGGCTCGTGTAAAACTAGGCCACACCAACCTCCACAACAAACATCGCTGAAACCAAGGCCAGCAGTGTCCACGGCCAAGGACTTTCCACCCCCAGTGCCCCATCAAGATCACCAGCTAGCCTGGACCAAAGCCACAAGTGCACCCCAAACATGGTGTAGATGTGGAAACAGCCGTTTTGTGTCCTGCCTTTCTAAATAGTAAATGGTCATGAAGCTGATCAGATTGAGTGCACGCCTGCACATTATGCAGGTTGAAGTTCTGTAGATGCTGCTCTGTACAACTGTGTGTTTGGGCACTTTCATATTTTTCTCTCGGCTCGGTATCCACAGCTATTACATACGGCTTCCAAAAGTTCCATCTCTGCATTCACGTAGGTGGCATGCCCTTTGTGGGAGCAGAGATTTGCGGCACCCATTGTCATGGCCACCACATTTTCTACTTTGTGACGTGTTTAGTAAAGGTTCAAAGAATCAACCAACACCTTGTACTGCACTTGCCATTATGTATTGGTCGAACAGGAACCTTGAAATTCGGTTTTACCATATAGCATGCAGGACTTCAAGGGCCCCTCACCAGGTCTGGCCATTTTGAGCTGACAAATGCACTGTGTACATTGTGTGCTCACGATCATGCCTGCCAAGAACTGCATTGCTATGCACCGTGGAAGGTGCTTGAATTTCAAACTGAGCGTCGCTTCCTCTCTTCTCATATGCATCATGCGCCAAGAGGAGAGGATGATGCTCCGCACTGCCACGTGTCGCCACGTGACCACAGAACACCACTGCAGCACTAGAAACCATGCTGGCAGCCTGAACCATGAATTTTCCTATCAGGAAGCAGCAGTCCTGGGAGAGGAGAAACAGCTTCGTGCTTTTCGCCTTATTTTTTTCGCCCACATAATCGGTATGTGGTGAGGGCGTCGTACTGGTGGTGACCCTCGCCTTCTGAAATCCCGGTTTTGCACGGTTGAAACATTTGTGCGTCTGCTAATAATAGACCAATTTCAAATATTCTTGTGGTAGAACACTCCTTACGGGGCACTTAATAACTTCCAGTTTATAACAAAAATTTGCCATGTGGCCTGGTGAGATCTTTAAGTGGTGGTCACACGGGTAACTGTGAAGAGCTATCAAAAATCGTTCAGCTATACAAATTCAAAACTTCTTGTAGCGCGCTTCTGCTTGTTAGCCATTTCCTTATGCAAATCGAAGAAAGCTTGTTGCTACTCTACCTGTATATGAAAAAAGGCAGCGGTGCTTTGCTTGTGGCCTATCGAGATCACTTGCAAGGTATTAACCTTGTTGACGAGACGACATGCTTTTTCACTCACCATCACTTGCAAGATAAGACTGAGAAAGACTACATTTTGTACTAATGAGACTGTCCACCAGCAGTGCTGGCTTCCACTCTCTGTCACAGTGCAATTTGCAAGATGGATTTACAAAAAGAACCACATGTACAGTAGTCCACTGCTGGTGCCCGCAGTTTAAAGTTCATCAAAACCTCTTGTTGGGCGAGTTGGTACATTCTTGAAACCTAAAGGCACCGGCGCAACCAGACGACACAGAAGGAGAGACAAGGACACACCCGCGCTCGTGTGTCCTTGTCTCTCCTTCTGTGTCGTCTGGTTGCGCCGGTGCCTTTAGGTTTCAAGTTTCAAGTTGATGCCTCAATCTTGCTTCGTGGCAGCCAGTTTATTGATGTCATGGATAAATATGTTGCCTTATACTGCATCTGAAAGCACAGCATTTTATGAACTTAAGTGTTTCATTAGGTTAAACTATAACTTTTCTTTTCTGCAATCAAAGTGGTTCGCATTTTTAATCAACTTGAAATAGCGTAGTCAAAAGAAGAGGCGTGTAAGACAAGGACACAAGGTGAGCAGTGAACAACACGACGTTCGTTTCGCCGTTCGTGTTGTTCACTGCTCACCTTGTGTCCGTGTCTTGCACGCCTCTTTTGACTATGGACTGTTACCAAATCGCTCAACTTTCTGTCCTTTTGAAATAGCAATTTCTCTGCTATCAACTCGAAGCCACATTTTTGGGTCTAGTCAAAATGGATGTTTTTCAAATCAGTGCATTTCATGTTTTTTCTAGGGGAGTGGTTTTGATGTCATTGTTTGCCTGTTGTCAGGAAGCATTATGGTTTACTCCTGTCGTTGTTGTACAGCAGCCTCTTATGCCGAACCAGAAATAACTCACTCTAGTCAGCATTAATTTTTTTTCTATATCTGTAATAAAAGCAAGAAAAGTTTTTATCCCAATGCTAAAGTAAGGTACAAATACGTTGACACAAGAGAAGAGAAGCGGACAACATGAACGCCAGCTATCAACTGAAGGGGAGCACTGTATCGTGCTCAGTGAATGAAACTCGATACTCGGAGCACATGGCTGCCAATGCTTTCTACGTCATAGCTTTGCGCTGGGGACACTGAACTAATTTGTTGCAGTGCTCGGTGAAAGTGGGACACTGTTTGAAGTATTGATTCAGCTAAGTCTTTCTGTGATCATCCAGTGCGCCCCAGTAGCACAAAGTGTACTGGCCACCACGTGGTCCGAGTACCGTATTTCATTTGCTAAGCGCTATACCTACAACTGCTCCACATTAGATGTAAAACATTTGTTCACCCTGCTTAAATTGAATTTCCTTGGAAAGCTACACATTACCGCCCGTGTGACATATGACAGCCTTTAGTCCTCGCAGCACTATTTTAAGTTGTCCCATAATGGTGCATGTGATCTAGTGGAATGTCACGAATGCAGGGATTTATACGCCTCCCTCCATTTGAATCCTCACGCCCCCCCCCGAAAATTCTTCCGCTAAATCAAAATTCTAAATTAACCCTTGAATCACTGTCTGCCATAAATGCTTTATTTCACAGTTTCAGAAAAGCCAGCAGGCCAACGGATCATTGTGAAAATGCGGGAACTTTATTTCTGTCCGATACTTTGTGATCACTACAGCAATGCTCTCTCGTGCTGCAGATGAGGTGGGTCTTTTTCTTCAATCCTTTTCTGAAGTTTTCTCTCTTGAATAATGTTGATCTCTGTGCCAAGTGGGAAAGCTCCTTGTAATTATGGCACTTTTGCAGGAAAAAGAAGGTGTAAAATGTAACTGGGCAAGCATAATTCCTTTAGAAAACATTGTGTATTTAATCCCAAAAGGCACCAGTGCTGCCGTGCAGTAAATGTAAAGCTCAGTAAATGTAAAATTCTACCATTATTTAGACCTTCTCACTGCAGAAGCCACCTACTGGTCTCTGAATGCTGAAAGAATGCCTGAGGCATGCGAGAATATCAGGGCAATGATTACGTTCATTCTACAGGCCACTACATGAACACGATTCTCAGCAGCTACCACTGATTGGTGTGCCCATCAAGGTTCCATTTCTTGAAGGGGCAAAATATAAATGACATCACAATGGTCACTGTAACTTGGTTTCAGAGTGTAAAAGAAGTAACATGTTCGCACGCTCAAGGAAACTCTTGTCAGGGGACAACCCTCTTGTGTGAAAAGGTGTGTATGCGGTACTTGTGTACATGTATAACGAGAGGGAAATTGATCAAGGGCTTGTTTGTTTGATACAATGTAATGAATCCCATTCGCAGTGAGGCCAAGGAAGGCATAGGGCAAATTATATGTAGTTTTTAGCTGTAGTGTAGTAATCGCACATAAATGAAAGGAGAAGTTTTGCTTCTCTCTAACTACAAGGCCGTAGCACTCCCAAGAATTCAGCAGCCGCTTTCAACATATTGCAACGCAGGCTCTAACGCCGATCAACGGACACAGAATTATCGCGGTGCTTCCGTGAGCTTGAGCTAGGTTGCTACGCATCCTTTTCCCACTTTGTTTACACCCTCCTCCCCCACCCTCCTTTTTTCTATCTCCCTGAGACAACCACCTTGCCGCGGTAGAGAGAGAGAGAGAAAAAAAAGGGAAAAATAAAGACAAGATGCACACTGTCAAAACTAAGCATGATCGAGGGAAGAATATGGCAGAAACAGACGCGACACAGTCGAGACGATTAGCCATGCCTTCCTGGTATTTAAAATCAGCAAAAGTGCTGCATCATGACACGTTGAGATTCATCGCGTCACCATTCGCGAGAGGGCGCAGCAGGAATCTGTTCTTAAACACATCGGCAACCGGGCAACCCAGATGACTTGGCCATGCTCTTGTAGTTAGACCAAGGAGTCCCGAGTTCGAATCCTCGAGTGCAATTTCTTTTTCTGTGTCTTTTCTCTGCGCTCCTGAGCTATCTTTTTATTTCCCCTGCTTGCCTTTAACAATTATACCCTCGCCTGACTTAACCACACACTGCACCACCTCCCCCGACGGAGCATTTGGACAAATGATGCATACGGGCTCCCACCACCATCATGGCTCATCTGCGTAACTCACCTGACCACCAGAACAGGAACTGACCTTCCTAGTGCAACACCATGACCAACACCTCCCAAGTGACCGAACCAACCAAACTTTGGACCTACGACGGCATCAACGGAGCTTCTAGTCGCAGATGCGACCACACGGGTATGGGAACAAAAGACTCAAAAGCCTCTGGACTCGGACAGGCCGTCATTGTAAATTAAACATAGCGACTCTTAACACGTGAACTCTTTCAAGTGAAGCCAGACTAGCTGAACTACTAGAAGAATTAAGGGGTATTAATTGGGATATCATTGGCCTTAGCGAGGTTAGGAAACCAGGAGAAGGGTACTTATAGCTTATTGAAGGGCATGTTTTCTGCTACAGAGAACCGCCAGAGAAGCACGAGTACGGCGTGGGATTCCTTATACACAAAGACATGGCAGGTAACATTGAAGAATTCTATAGGATCAATGAAAGGGTAGCAGGTGTCGTGATAAAATTAAATAGGCGATACAAACTAAAACCAATACAAGGTTACGCACCAACGACCAGCCAAAATGACGAGGCTGTAGAAACAGCAATGAACAAGGTACGCACCCAATATACGATTGTTATGGGGACTTCAATGCGAAAATAGGAAAGAAACTAAGAGGAGAACAGGCAGTCGGGAACTACGGAGGAGATAGGAATAGCAGAGGAAGAGATTCTAGTGGAATTCACAGAAAGAAATCACCTCCGTGTAATGGATACTTTCTTTAAGAAATGCAAGAAAAGGAAGTGGACATGAAAATGCCCCAACAGAGAAACGAAAAACAAAATAGCTTTCACAATGTGCAGTGATCCAGGTATAGTACAAGACACGGAAGTAATTAATAATGTAGAAATTTGTGACCACAGAATAGTAAGGGCGAAGATAACCCTCAATCTAAAGCCAGCAAGGACAAAGTTAATCACGTGGAAACAGGCCACCCTCGATGACGTAAGGGCGAAAACAGAGGAATTTAGAATTGCCCTTAAGAACAAGTATGAGGCTCTAGGACAGGAAGAAAATGGGGATATAGAAAAGATGAACGAAGATATTACTAAGCTGATCACCAAAGCAGCAATTGAAGTAGGGGGCAAAGCATTGATACAAGATGTGAGTAAGCTCTCTGAACCTACTAAAAATTTAATCAAACAATGCCAACAAATGAGAATAACTAACTTAAGAGAAGATAGAATTCGCTGAGCTGTCTAACCTCATCAATAAAAGTAAAGTCAGGGACATACGTAACCACAATGTGAAAGAAATAGAAGCAGCCGTCGGAAAAGGAGTCAGCATCAAAACAACTAAAAGGAAGCTTTGCGCAGGAAAGAACATTTGCCAACTTCAGTGATATAGCCAAGGTGGCCGAGGATTTCTGTTCCGAACTATACAGCTCAAATACGAGCCTCCCCACCATGAGAGTATTAAATGTCGAGCAGGACTCCAAAATTCCATGCGTCACTGCTTGACGAGGTTAGGAAAGCAATTCAGGGCATGTCCCGCGGAAAAGCGGCTGGAGAAGATGGCATAACTGCCGACTTGATCAAAGATGGAGGATACCTAACTAGAAAGCTTGCGACACTATACACACTATGCTTCAAAACTCCAAGTGTGTCAGTCAGCTGGACAAATGCAAACATGCTCGTATTACATAAGACTGGAGATGTTAGACTTCAGAAACTACAGGCCGATCAGTCTACTCTCAGCATTTTACAAAATATTGAAAGGTTATCTCAAACAGATTAAGGGCCACACGAATTTAATCAACCAAGAGAGCAAGCAGGGTTAAGAAAAGAACACTCCACCATAGACAACTTACGTGCGATCAATCGAGTAATCGAGAAATCCGCTGAATACAACAAACCCTTCTATACAGCTTTCGACTCGGTAGAGATACCAGCATTTCTGGCAGCATTATACCATCAAGGAATATGTGATAGCTACGTAAACACAATAGCCAACATCTGCAAAGATCCCATAGCCACCCTATTCCTCCTTAGAAAAAGCAGGAAAATCACAATACAGAAAGGTGTCAGACAAGGAGATAAAATTTCTCCAGTGCTATTTACTGCATGTTCGGAAGAAATCTTCAAAAGCCTAGACTGGGACGAGAAAGAGCTAAGGATTAACGGTAATATCTGAGTGACTTACGATTTGCAGACGACATAGTACTCTTTAGCAATGATGGCGACAAACTGCAAAAGATGATTGAAGACTTAAACCGAGAAAGCGCTAAGGTAGGATTAAGGAAGCACATGCAGAAAACGAAGATAATGCTAAGTGGCACGGCGGAAAGATGTGTCTTCAGGATCGAAAACGAGACATCAGAAGTCACAGAATACCTATATCTAGAACAGCTACTGACAGGAACACCCGCCCATATAAAAGAAATCCACCGTAGAATAAACATGGGATGGCACGCGTATGGGAGACATTCCCAACTCATGAACGGAAACCTACCACCATCACTCAAGCGGAAACTATATAACTACTGCATCTTGCCAGTACTGACTTAAGGGGCGGAATCTTGGAGAATTACAAAGAAGCTAGAGAGGAATTCAAGAAACTAGAGAGGAATTTAAGAACCACACAGCAGGCGATGCAACGAAAAATGATAGGTGTTACTCTAAGAGATAGGAAGACAGCCGAGTGGGTCAGAGAACGGACGGGGGATCGCTGACATCATGAACGATACTAAGAAGAAGAAATAGAGATGTGCGGGGCACGTGATGAGAAGGCTAGATAATCGATGGACATTTAGAACGACGGAACGGATACCAAGGGAGGGTAAGCGGAGCCGTGGGCGGCAGAGAGTAAGATGGGGGGACGAAATTAAGAAATTCGCAGGCATTGAATGGAATCAGCTCGCGCAGGACAAGCAAGGATGGCGAGTGTTGGGAGAGGCCTTCATCCTGCAGTGGACATAAGATAGACTGATGATGATGATGAAAGGAATTGCCTGAGGTGGACGAAAAAACATACATGCAGGGACCGAACCTCTGACCTGTACATAATGTGTGCCATGCTCTACCAAATGAGCTACAACGGCGGGAATTCCCTCGTCCCCTATATTGGGTATTTCTGTACATTTATTCATGGGTTCCACACTTATAGCGATGGTGGCAAGTGTGGAACACTTTTCTGCCAAACGGTATCACGTAGCACATGACCACCTCAACATGGGTTGGCTGCTGATGAATTTCGTCCATTTTAATTCCTTTATATTTATGTCTTAATTTCTACAGTACAGGCAAAACCTACAAATAGTTTCCCCTATGCCTTCCTTCGCCTCAATGTCTGTTGGATTCATGAGGTGTACAATACAGGCATGCTCTTTTACAAGGCCAAAAAGATAAGTTACCTGCTATCTCATCTACAAGTTCATCACATTAATTTCTAAAATTACCCTTTTGTGGCAAATGGGATGAGACTGCCTACAAGATATGCGAGGATTTTCCAATACTCATTGAAAATATGAAGGGAGGAAAAGTAAAGTACTGAACTGCGGTATGCTTTGTCAAACATGCAGGTGCAGCTTTCATGTAGGTGAGATGCCTGTAATCATTGTGTAGGGCAACGAAGTGTAATTGAGCCGTGAATGCATCACATGGTCTACCAGAATTTCGGAAATTTTCACGTAATTGAAAAGTACAGACTCTTTTCCACATGTAAGTAACCTGTAAAAGTGGTTTTGTAGCAGCATAGGGTCACTACGCCATGAAACAGCCCTTACGTGGGGAATGCACACTGCCGTGAAGGTACACTCAATGTAAAAGTATGCAAATTACCTGTACCCCAAGTGAACATTTCTTGAGTCTCAGCGTGGGTTATATGAGCTTTCATTGGCTATGCTATAACGCGAAACACCTCTTGCAGGGGATATGCACACTATTGTGAAGCCACACTTAATGGCGATGTATGTATATTACCTATACCCTGATTTAACAGACCTTTTTGTTTTAAGGTGGGTTATATGAGCTTATACTGGCTAGGTGCAGTTAATCTGAAATGTAACATGCTTTTATAATTTACACTCACTACTACACATACCTCATTGAACTATACCCTGATTAACTTAGAACAAAAAAATCCTGCAGATCACACGTAGTGTGGGAATCTGTGTTGTGCGAAGCACTAAGTGAGGAAATTGCTTGTTAGACTCAGCTGGGTCAGCCTAATGCTACATTACTGTGACTACGATAAAGACAATATAGACACAAATACAAGCCCATTACTTACTTGCATGATAGTGATGATTCAAAGGGCAACACAGAGGGAAAGAAAGTAAGAGATGCAGAGAAATGAAAAGCAGACACGCTCTTGCCCTTAGCCCGCTGCCACGTGTAAGTGACAGTGAGAGTAAACTTGATACCGTTATCAGTTATTCCATGATCAACGATAGCAGCACAGCTTCGCTTTTGCTACAGTTTTCACAGTATGCCTAGTGAAAGCATTACACTGCATCTGACCACCCCAACTATTTCCGATTAAGAGGATCTTGGTGATGCTACCAAGCAATCTGATTTGGAGCAATTTTTGAAGCAGCAGAAATTTCATTTCGGAGCACTTTAGAGCAGGTTATTTGGAATTTGGAAGCACCTTGTAACAGCTAAATTGACATTCTACAGTGTTTTGGAGAAGAAAAAGATGCATTTTGCATTCGAACACCTATATAATTAATAATATAAGAATAACCAGAGGAGTGTAGAAATTATATTTACACAAGGAAAGAGCAGCAGACAAGATGGCAGAGCATCAGCACGAGCGCTGCCCTGATCGTCGTCTTCATCTTCTTGGTGCATTCCTCCAGGCTCGGCAGGATGCGCCGCTAACAGCGCGGAATAGCGCGTAACAATATTGTTGCGCATATGCGCGAAGAGGACGACGATTGATGGTCGTGCAAATGCGGCGCTACTGAAAGGAAGAGGAGAACGACGTTAGCATCAACCACCAGCTGGCCGCTGTTGATCTGGCTTTCGCTACTTCATTAAAGGACCCCTTCTTTGCTCAGAGCGACGAGTGCCCCCGTTTACTCGTAACAGAGTGGTGGAGGTGCTGGGTACACGCCTGCAAGAACGGAACTACCAACGCTAGAGCTTCGTCGAAGCCGTCGACTTGCCGGTCTCCCGCCATCTGCCACTGCCATCTCCGATATGCCTGACCAAGCCGCTCCGAGGGCAGCGACCAGCGGTCCGCTGCTGTATTACCAAGTTCCACCGACCTTCGGCGGGAAGGCTGGAGAAGATGTTGACGAGTGGCTCGTACAATACAAGCGAGTGAGTAAGTCCAATGGCTGGGATCCTGCCGCTCAGCTCGCCAACGTGGTGTTCGCTCTTACCGATACTGCGCTGGTGTGGTACGAAAACCACGAGGACGCGCTCACGACGTGGGACATTTTTTTCAACGAGGTCAAAGCCTGCTTCGGGGACTCAGCTGCCAAGAAGAAGCGAGCCGAGCAAACCCTTTCGCAACGGGCGCAGCTGCCTGGTGAGACATGCACCACGTACATTGAGGAGATATTGAAGCTCTGTAAAACGGTTGACGCTAGGATGACGGACGAAGACAAGGTAGGGCATCTGTTGAAAGGAGTAGCTGAGGACGTTTACAATTTCCTCATTGGTAAAGAAAGCCTGAGTTCTGTGTCTGACGTAATTCGACACTGCAGAACCTTCGAGTCACTGAAGATGCGTCGCATTACGCCGAAGTTCGGCCGCTTGGCAAACGTTACCACGGTCGCTAGCGTGGACATGAGCACGTGTTTTGACTTAGCATCGACTATCCGGCAGATTGTCCGCGAAGAACTTAATCGCCGTGAAGAGGCGTCATGTGTGACATCTGAGAGGCATGGAGCATATACACCATGCGAGCCATCGGCAACGCCAGTTTCGACTTCTTGGCACCCTGCGGTTAGCGCAGCGGCAGTTGAATACAGCACAACGCCAGAATCAAGGATGACGACACGCTACCCGGCTTCGCACTCTGGACGACCCGCTCAGCGTCCGCACTCTCGACTGCCGATGCCTAGCCGTGATCTGCGCGAAGAAGCTATACGCCACGCTAGAGAGAATGAGGCATTTGAGTACATTGAAGAGCCACCAAGGCGGTCTCTACCGGTCTGCTACTCCTGCGGTGTCACAGGCCATATATCGCGTTTCTGCAACCGTCGCAGAACACCGCGGTATGAAAGACCACCTTCTCAACGCCCTCAAGGAGCTCCGCGGTCGGCACCATACGGCGACAACTATTGGCCGAGCAGCTTTCGGAACCGCTCTCCGGGATCTGACCGAAGTTTGACGCCTCCACCGCGTCCTCGTGCTCCCCGCTCTCCCTCGCCACTTCATCGTCGCTCCTCGTCCCCTCCGCCACCGGAAAACTAACCAGAGCGACCGATGGGGGTGAGGTCGCTGGGGAGTTGCAACTGTCTGAAATACCTCCGGTGGTGATACTCAAGAACAAAGTGTGTGTTTTTGTTGATGATGTGCCTGCGTTGGCCCTGGTAGACACAGGGGCAACAATTTCAGTTATGAGTGCCTCTTTTAAGGATTTGTTAAGGCGAAAGGTTGTGTTTCAATGGGACAAAACGTCAAAGTTTTGTGGAGTGAACGGCGATCCGTTGCAGCCTATTGGTTTATGTAATGCCGACGTGTCTTTGGGTGGCCATGTCGTTACGACGCAGTTTGCGATTATTGCGAAGTCCACACATGATGTTATCCTGGGTATGGACTTCTTGCGGGATGCTGGTGCCACCGTGGATTGCCGCACAGGGCAGGTGTTCATAAGTGGTCGGGAGCCCTCAGAACTACTGGCGAACCACGTAGGCGAAACTACGTTATGTGTTTGTGGCGACGCTGTCGTACCTCCATCGTCTACCGCTCGTGTCGCTGTTGTTTGTTGTGGTGCGGATTACGACAGCTTCGATGCCACCGTAGAGCCGATCCATGTTAACTGCATGAAGAAGAACGTGCTGGTTCCACATTGTATTGTGTCCGTCAAAAGTGGACGTGCCGTCCTATGGACGGTAAACTCTTCTACGGAACCCGTGGTATTGCCAGACGGCCTGAAACTGGCCTTCGTCAGAGAACACGCGTCCACGTCGGTGGCTTCACTTACAGACGCGCCGGAAGAGCCTGCTAATCACGAGCTGGGAACGGCCCTCTTGTCTATGGTCAATAAGTCCCTTAGCACAAGTGAACGCCGAGCGTTAGTGGATGTGCTATCGAAGCACGTCTCCGCATTCGACTTCGCGCAAAAGGGGGCAAAGTCACCGATACCTGCGTCTCGGACACGCCATACGATCAACACGGGTTCAGCAGCTCCAATTAGACAAAAACCATATCGCGTTTCACCATCAGAGCGCCAGGTCATTAACAACCAAGTTCATGAAATGCTGGAAAAAGGAGTAATACAAGAGTCAGCGAGTCCCTGGGCAGCTCCAGTAATTCTTGTGAAGAAGAAAGATGGATCTTGGCGATTTTGTGTTGATTATCGCCGACTGAATGCCGTAACAAAAAAAGATGTGTATCCGCTCCCACGCATTGATGACGCAATTGACTGCCTCCATTCGGCTTCTTACTTTTCCTCAGTAGACTTAAGGTCAGGCTATTGGCAAATCCCGATGCATCCTGAGCACAAAGAAAAGACCGCCTTTGTTACCCCGGACGGGCTGTTTGAATTTAACGTCATGCCGTTTGGACTATGCAACGCTCCGGCCACATTCGAGAGATTCATGGATACCATCCTGCGTGGCTTGAAGTGGAACATCTGCATGTGCTACCTCGACGACGTTGTCATCTTCGGCCGCACCTTCAGTGAGCACAACTCCCGGCTCGATATTATCCTGAACTGCATCAGAAACGCCGGCCTCGTTTTAAATTCGAAGAAATGCCACTTCGGTGAACGCCAAACTCTTGTTCTTGGGCATCTCGTTGATAAGGATGGCATCCGTCCTGATCCCCAGAAGACAGCAGCCGTTGAAGCTTTCAGTACACCGCGCTCTGTGAAGGAGCTTCGTAGTTTTCTGGGGCTCTGCTCGTATTTCCGTCGATTCATTCCGAGGTTTGCTGATGTTGCATATCCGATGACGTGCCTGCTACGAAAGGATACTCCCTTTGAATGGACTGCGGATTGCGAGTCTGCCTTTCGTCAATTGAAGTTTTTGCTGACGTCACGACCGATTCTTCAGCACTTCAATCCTTCAGCCCCAACGGAAATTCATACGGATGCCAGCGGCATAGGTATCGGGGCCGTCCTTATTCAACGCCACGGGGATGGCGAGCACGTGGTCGCCTATGCAAGTCGCTCACTAAATAGGCCCGAGCAGAACTACACGGTCACCGAGCAAGAATGCCTCGCAGTTATATTCGCAGTTCAGCGCTTCCGTTCTTACCTGTATGGACGTCATTTTACAGTGGTCACCGACCATCACTCATTGTGTTGGCTCGTAAACCTACGTGACCCCTGCGGCCGTCTGGCGCGCTGGGCACTTCGGCTGCAAGAATACAACTTCACTGTCTCGTACAAAAGCGGTAGGCGACACGCCGACGCGGACTGTCTCTCGCGTATGCCGATTAGCTCGACAGACTGCGACGCCGATGACTTCGATCACCTTGTGGCTTCTGTGTCGCCGAAATTTCCAGACCTGGACAGCTTCCGAGACGAACAGCGAAAGGACTCTAAATTAGCGCCGCTTTTCAGCGCTGCGTCCGCCTCTACATCCCCACGTGATTTCTGTGTACGCGATGGACTCTTATACAAGAAGAACTATTCGACCACTGGCGCACGTTTTCTTCTGGTGGTGCCGGACAGCCTTCGCGCGGCGGTTCTAACTGCCATGCACGACGATCCTACGTCTGGCCATTTAGGATGTACGCGGACGCTCCATCGGATTAAGGAACGTTTCTATTGGCCCGCAATGCGACGGTCCACAGAGACGTACGTGGCGAGCTGCATGCAGTGTCAGCGTCACAAACGTCCGTCTACTGCTCCAGCTGGCCTCCTGCGGCCTGTGCCGCCGCCAAGTACGCCTTTCCAACAAGTTGGCATCGACTTCGTGGGTCCGTTTCCAAAGTCATCCAATGGCAATCGTTGGATAATTATTTGTACTGACTACCTCACGCGCTACTGCGAGACCGCGTCGGTGCCCTCCGCAACTGCCACGGACGTCTCAGGGTTCCTTCTATACACTCTTAATCTGGTTCCATATAAGTTCCAGTTAAAACGGTGATCCACATATTTTTATCTGGATCCGAGCTCTGAATAAGTGGAACAAGACATATAAGTGGATCTTATGTGGAACGTTCGTTCTGTTTCCTTTATGTTTATCGTTCTTATCCGGAACTCGGTAAGGGGGGATGAAATGTGCATGATCCAGCTACCGTTCCACTTATGTCCCAGTAAAATTCTAGAGTGTGCGCTTGTATATTTTTTGCTTGTGTCTTGTTCCACATAAATGATGCGCTGCAGTGAAGTGTGCATTGCACCACATATAAATTTGGCACTCTTTGCGCGAAGTTGCCCTTGACCCATACACACATGGCATATGAAATAGCGGAAAGTTAGGCTGTATGTGTGAAGCTAGTTGACTTGTGAAGCTAGTTGAGAGCAAAGGATATGTCTTAGCTGAAAGCAGAACTTGCAGGAA
>CM023482.1:10791429-10824633 GCA_013339685.2 Hyalomma asiaticum
TGTATCTTCGTTATTGGAAGAACTACTATTATTATTAGGAATGAGTTGTTCGGGGCTATGTCTCTTTCTGGGTCGTTGAAATATGCATTCGTTTTGTGCGCTCACTATCACAAAGTGCTGCCATCTAGTAGATAGACATTCTTGAGCTTTTCAGAACCTCCTGACTTCTTGCTCTTAAGTATACGGGCTCTCATTAAGAAAAAAGAGACACTCTTAAGTTTAATTAGTCTCTTCCCGTCAAAAGAGCTCCCGTAGCTCCGCTCTTCCCGCCAGCGGTCGCGAACAATTCGTGTTCCTCTATAAATGACATTGCAAAACGCACGGGCGCAGAAATCCGGCCCGACTCGGCCAGCTCGAATTACCGCGATGAAAAGACCCGTGCAGAATTAAAATTTTCGAAAGCTTGCCGCATACACATCGTCGGTATATGGGAGGTGAACGAGTGGGGACGTTTCGCTTACAAAGAGGACTGTCACTACACGATCACCGCTCAGGAAATTAAAGCTTTCGGGCTAGGTATTTTTCGCGGTGTTTTCAGGCACCGTGTATCCAATAAACACTTGTTGGAAGTTCAGCGCTTGTCCCGTGTGGTTCTTGTCGTCGTCCTTGTCCTTTTTTGCGCTGCAGGTTGTAGTTAATGATGTACCAACACGCCCAATTACCACATTAGTGAGCTGACGTTTCTCCAACAATGTCCTCAATGGACCAAGTGTCGTACTCGTCGAAGTTTTCTAAAACGTCTTGCTCTGATCAAACACAGGGTGCCGACAGCATTGAAAGACTCGGACATTTTCCAACAATTGTCTCTATTTTCCGTAAACTCGCCTTTAGAATCGAATAATTGTCCATCATTCTGGTATCCAGGATAGGTGTCGTAGCAATTTTCTGTGAACTCCGGCCTGTTCTCTCGTCCTCGGTTACCTTCCTCACCTTCACCGTTCTCCCACTGGCCCCAGTCGCCGAGTCCCACTGATTCAACCGAAGGTTCCCCAAGCTGCAACTTATCAGCAACTTCACTACAGCATGCATTGCTAAACGTGAAATCCATGCATCGCTCATGCTTCTAAGTGTCCAAATTTCTCTCAGTATCGGGATCTGCAATGGCACGATAGGTGTTTAGCAAAACTTGATACTGGGCTAGACGGTGCATGTTCATAATCACGGTAATGTAGGCGCAGGAACAACACTGACAGCGACAGGAGCGCTTTTCCTGTCTCCTTGTGTCACTGTCAGTGTCGTTCCTGCACCTACATTAACGTGGTAATGAAGATTGGTGTTACCAGTAATTTCCTGAGCTTTGAGGTTCCTCGGGATTTGCTTCTTCAGTTCCTACCCCGCGTCACTGCCTTTAGCAGCTATCCATCATCCTCTTTTATCACCGTCAGAGTCTGCGAGGATTGCTTCGGAAGCTCTTTTTTCAAGCGCTCAACTGCAGCAGTAGTACTGCACTGGATATGTCTGTGTCGCACTGAAGAACGAGCCTTGGCATTGAAGTTCTAGTTTGGGCGTTTCAGCCTAATCTTACGTTGAGGTCATCGCGTTGGTTTCGTATACGAATGCACTGATTGGCACCGGTCAGCTGTTGTACAAGCCTGATGCCGTCGAAGGCGGAGATGAAACGTTGAGCCGGTCTGTATGAAAGTTGAAAAGTTTATTGAAAGTAGGAACATTTACATTCGCATTTTGATAGAACAATCAGATGGCCCAAGTAGAACTGTCAGGGGGACCTCCTAACAAAAAGTGAACAGAGTAACAGTACATCGTTAAGCAAACAGTGGCGAAAAAGCAGGAAAATATAGAAAAAGGTGTGCAAAAAACTAGGGAAACATAAGTAATAAAGACAATTGGCTCGAGACAAAGATGTCAAAACAAAGAATTCAATCATAAACGATTAAACAATTGAATTTTAAGACGTTTGCGAAATGAGTGCATTGTGCATGTTTTCAAATGAAAAGGTAGCTGGTTCCACAGTGTTACACATGAAAATCTTGCCGTCATTCGACCATAGTTCGTACGTACTTTAGGTAAAAGTAGATTACAGTTAGTTGCAAACCTTGTGTTGTTGGTATTGTGTTGTTGGTGTGACATCAGAAAAACTAGCAATGGATAATTCATTATTTACAACACGAAACATGATTATTAGAATTTTCTGGCTAACAAGTTTTTGCAAGGGCAAAATGTTCAAGTTACGAAAAATGGGGGTTGATGGTGATGAAAATGGGTTGAAAGTGATAAGTCTTAATGCTTGCTTTTGCAAGCGTTCAATATGACGTAGATGCGACCGATATGCATTGCCCCATGATGATAGGCAGTACGATAGATGACTGTGGATAAATGCGTAATATAAGGAAAGAAGGATTTCAGTTGTAAAGTATTGGCGTGTTTTGATAATAACACGAATACGGAAAGACACTTTTTGAATTAAAGACTGAGCATGCTTGCTGAATTTCAAATGTTCTTCTAATATTACGCCAAGAAATTTAGTGGACGCAGATGCATGAATGAGGTGTCCGTCAAGTGTCACTGCTAATGAAGAAATGTTCGGCAATAACTGTGGTGAATGAAGCACCATGAAATTAGTCTTCGGTGGATTGATACGTAATGCATTTGATTCGCTCCATGAATGAACGTGAAGTCCATGTTTAGTGAGCGCTGTAGCATGAGTGTATCCTTATGTGTGGTAAAAATTGTAGTGTCATCAGCATAAAGCATAGCGTTAGTGTGTTTCAAACAAAGTGGTAGATCATTTATGAATAATGAAAATAAGAGGGGTCCCACGATTGATCCCTGGGAAACGCCAACGTTAGTGATTTTTGGAGATGAGAAGGAATTATTTACATGAACAACCTGCGTCCGATCAGTAAGATAGCTTTTAATCAGCTCTAAAGGCGGTCCTGATATGCCATAACAGTCAAGTTTATGAAAGAGAATGTTGTGGTTAATTGAATCAAAGGCTTTAGTAAAATCAATGAACACAGCTCCAAAAAGTAACCTTCATCAATTGCCAATTTAACTCTGTCAGTGAAAGTAATTAGTGCAACTTCAGTAGAAAAACCTGGACGGAAACCAAATTGGTCATTAGATAATATGTGAAATTTGGATAAGTATTTCATTAAGCGGTTGTAGATTAGTTTCTCGATTACTTTACTAAAGAAAGGTAGGTAACATGCAAATTTGGCGATAGTTGTTAGGGCATTCGTGGTAACCTTTTTTAAAAATGGGGATAATTTTACCTGCTTTCAGGCTATGAGGAAACACAGCAGCCGAGACAAGCTTGTTGATTAAATAGGCTAAGACTGGTGAAAGTTCCTTTGACACAAGTTTAATTTGGAAGCGCAAATTTGATCGAGCCCAGGGCCAGTGTTCTTTATTGATAAGATAATAGTGTTACGGTGTTAGAGTGCCAAGGAAGAAGAAGATGGTACCTGTGTGGAAGTCGACGAAGTGTACTTCGAGCAACAACCACCATATTGGCTGTTATCCTTTTGTAAATACCTTGTAAATATATTTGTACCATTTTGGTGGAGGTGCTGGGTACGACGCAAGACGGAACTTCGCAGTGGACGTGTCCTCAGCAGCTCCGTCATGTCAACGGAAGCACACGCTGCCTCCTGTGCTCCAACCGCGAGTCCGACAAGTTAGGCACAGCTTGTCGTATTGACGCAGCCGCGCGACCCTGGCAACTTCTGTGGTACCGATGGCGTTGACGTTGATGACTGGATTTCTAAGTATGAGCGTGTTGCAGCGCAATATCGGTGGGACCCCACATTGAAGCTCGCCAATGTCGCCTTCTACCTCTGCGGCACAGCGGGCGTCTGGTTTGAGTCTCACGAGGAAGATCTTACCAGCTGGGACGCGTGCAAGCAGAAGCTTCGTGACCTGTTTGGCAGATCTGCCGGCCGCCATCGCGCCGCTTCGAAAGATCTCTCCTGTCGGGCGCAAATTTCAACCGAATTGTATGTGTCTTAAATACTTGACGTTCTCGCCCGTTGCCATAAGGTCGATGCCAACATGGCTGAGGCAGACAAGGTGAGCCATGTGCTCAAAGGCATTGCAGATGACGCTTTCAATCTGCTGGTGTCCAAAGACTGCTCAAGCGTAGACGACATCTTCAAGGAATGCCGGCCGTTTTGAAGAATTGAAGAGTCGCCGCATCGCGCAGCAATTCGTCCGGCTTCCGAACACTGCTGCAACGTCATCTTGCGAAGACGTTCAGCCGCCGCCCAGTCAGCCGCTTACTACCGACAGCGTAGTCCACATTGTGCGACGCGAAATCGAGGCGGCGTCCCCGCCACCCTTCCTGACGCGCCCTTCCGAGGACCCTCGACCAACAATTTCGTTAATGCAAACTGTTGTATGGGAGGAACTTGCTAATGTAGGGCTGCAGCCTGTGTGTTCGCTCATGCAGCCGCCTGTTAGTCCTATGCCATACTTTTCGTCGCTATCGTGATCCAGCCCAGTGGAGGACGCCGGACAACAAGCCGATCTGGTTCCGTTGTCATGGTGTTGGACATATCTCCCGGTACTGTCGTAATCGAGGCTTTTCGTCTCGCTCGTTCGGCGCATATTGGCGTGACGACAACCGGCCCATGCAGTTCGCAACTCGTGACAATGGACCATCCGGTGAAGCTACCGCATCAGTCCGACGCTCCAGCCGTTCGCCCTCCCCGCATAATCACGACCATCGCTCCCGCTCACCTCTGCCCCGTCGCTACACATCCCCTCGCCCATCTGGACGCTCTCTATTGGAAAACTCACCGATGCAGCTCCCGGAGGTGACGCCGAATTCGACCCCAGACCTGAAAACCCTCTCCTCACCCTGACTACGGACCAAAACCTGCTTGCTGTGGAAGTGGATGTCCTGCCTGTTACTGCCCTTGTTGATACCGGCGCACACATTTCTGTTATGAGCTCGAACCTCCGTTCGAGGCTAAACAAGGTCCTGATGCCACCCGAGTGCCAATTTGTACGCGTCGCTAATGGAGGAACTCCCGCCGTGCTCGGAATGTGCTACGCACGTGTGCGCGTGGCCAACCGCCACACTTCTGTCCTGTTCCATGTTCTTCAACAATGTCCTCATGACGTCGTTCTCGGGCTGGATTTTTTATCTGACCATTCAGCCATCATCGATTGCTCAGCCGGTGTTGTACAGCTCGACCTGCCTGATTTTGCCGACGCCCCCGACACAGTCCAAAGCAAGCTTTCATCTGCCGAATTTGTTCGCCTGCCTAGTCTGTATCGCTGCTGAGCCGTGCCCCACTGTGCCGGATGGTTCTACGAGGATATCGAATTAGCAATAACGAAAGTACGCACGCAATACACTGTAGTCATGGGGGATTTCAACGCTAAAGTAGGGACAAAACAAAGTGGAGAGCAGGCGATTGGCAACTACGGAGTCGGCTGTAGAAATGACCGTGGGGATATGCTCGTGCAATTTGCCGAAAGAAACCGACTCCGAATAATGAACACGTTTTTCAAGAAACACAAGAATAGGAAGTGGACGTGGAAAAGCCCTAACGGGGAAACAAAGAATGAAATCGACTTTATAATGTGCGAACAACCAGGTATAATTCAAGACAAAGAAGTAGTGGGGAAGATAAAATGCAGCGATCACAGATTAGTAAGAGCAAAGATTGTACTCAACCTAAAGAAAACAAGAACTAAATTATTCACTAGAAAAAAATGTAATCTAGAGGTAATCAGATCGAAGAACGAAGAATTTAAAGTCGCCCTAAGCAACAAGTTCGAGGCCTTAGGCGAAAAAGGTGACGATGTAGAAGAAATAAAGAAAACTCTAACGAAAACAATCCTTGAAACAGCGATAGAACTCGGCGGGGGCAAAACAGCAAAGCAAACAACAAATAAGCTGTCTCAATCTACCAAGGACTTAATAAAAAAACGTCAACAAATGAAAGTAACTTCGCCCAAAGATAAGATTGAATTCGCAGAACTATCAAAGTTGATCAGTAAAGCCAGGCAAAGAGATATAATAAACTTTAACACGAGAGAAATAGAGAAAGCAGTAGAAAAAGGCACCAGCATTAAATCGGTCAAAAAGAAACTGCACTTAGGACAAAATAAAATGCATGCACTAAAAGATAAACAAGGTAACGTTATCAATAATTTCAACGAAATAGTAAAGGTAGCAGAAGATTTCTACTCGGAACTGTACAGCTCTCAGACAGACCATACAACCTTAAAAGAAATAGAATCAGAGGAAGATACTGAAATTCCATGTATAACCACTGACGAAGTCAAAAAAGCTGCTAAAGGCATGGCCCGCGGTAAAGCAGCCGGTGAAGATGGTATAACAGCCGACTTGATCAAAGACGGAGGAGATGTTGTACTTGAAAAACTTGCAACGCTCTTCACGAAATGTGTCAAGACATGTAGTATACCGCGCAGTTGGAAAAATGCTAATATATCCTTATCCACAAGAAAGGTGACATAAAGGAGTTAAAGAATTACAGACCAATTAGCCTACTCCCAGTAATATACAAGCTATTTACAAAAGTAATTTCTACAAGGATAAGAGAAACCCTCGACTTTAACCAACCGAGAGAACAAGCTGGTTTTAGGAAAGGTTACTCGACAATGGACCACAGCTACGCTATCAGCCTAGTAATTGAGAAGTACGCCGAATATAACAAACCTCTTTATATGGCGTTTATCGACTACGAGAAAGCATTTGACTCCATATAAATACAAGCAGTTATAGAAGCTCTACGACGACAAGGGGTACCTGGCGTATACGTGAAAATCATAAACAACATATACAAAGATTGCATAGCCACACTACTCCTACATGAGAAAAGCAGAGAAATCCCGATCGAGAGAGGTGTGAGACAGGGAGATACGATATCCCCGATGCTATTCACTGCATGTTTAGAGGAAATCTTTAAACGTCTAGACTGGGAAGAAAAGGGCATTCGAATAGATGGAGAATACCTCAGCAATTTAAGATTTGCAGACGACATTGTACTCTTTAGCAATGATGGAGACGAACTACAAAACATGATTAATGACCTAAACCGGGAAAGTATTAAAATTGGGTTAAAAATGAATAGGCAAAAGACCAAAGTTATGCTCAATAGCCTAGCTAAGGAACAGGAATTTACAATCGACAATGAACCCTTACAATGTGTAAACGAATATGTATACCTGGGACAGTTAATAACAGGAACTCCCAACCACGAAAAGGAATTCTGCGTAGAATAAGGATGGGCTGGAGCGCATTCGGAAGGAATTACGAAATCATGACTGGAAACTTACCGCTCTCACTAAAGCGCAAAGTATTCAATCACTGTATCCTCCCAGTACTAACGTACGGTGCAGAAACGTGGAGGATAACTAAAAGACTAGAGATGAAACTAAGGAGCGCGCAACGTGCAATGGAAAGAAAAATGATAGGGGTAACGCTAAGAGATAAAAAACGAGCGGAATGGATCAGAGAACAGACAGGAGTAGCCGATATTATTATATCAATTAAAAGAAAGAAGTGGACCTGGGCAGGACATGTCATGAGGAGAACAGATAACAGATGGACAGTAAGAGCGACGGAATGGATACCAAGAGAGGGAAAACGCAACAGAGGCAGGCAAAGGGTTAGATGGAGCGATGAAATTAAAGAGTTTGCGGGCGTAAAGTGGAGCCAACTCGCTCAGGAGAGGGTGGAGTGGAAATCGATGGGAGAGGCCTTCGTCCTGCAGTGGACCTAAATAGGCTGATGATGATGATGATGATGATGATGATGATGTCCTATTTACTGCATGTTACATATTGTTACGAGGAAAGACGCAAGAGGCGAGGCTATATACAGTTGTATTCTAACAAGGAACGCTGAGGCGCTTGGCCATCAAGCAGCAGCGCGAGCAAACCTCGTGTTTCTCTATTCGCCTCTTGACGGTCGGTGGCACGGGTCCGTAGCACTACCCCCCGGCGTCAAAAGCGCCGTCCCGGCGTGTGGACGATCATGGCTCCAAAACAGTGTGGTAGGCCTTGAGCCTACTGACGTGCACTGTGTCGCAGGACCCGACAGGAGAGGGCGAGGAGGCATTGACCGGGGCAATCTCGTAGGTTACGGGAGTCACTTGGCGGAGCACGCGGTAAGGCCCTGTGTACTTAGAAAGGAGCTTCTCGGACAGTCCCACATGGCGAGAAGGTGACCAAAGGAGTACGAGGTCGCCAGGCGAGAAGTGCGCGTCGCGGTGCCGGACATCGTAGTGGTGGCGCTGCGCAGTTTGAGAAGCATTCAGCCTAGTACGGGCGATCTGGCGTGCATCGTCGGCGAGAGCAATGGCATCGCGCGTACTCGGTCGCTGAGGTGGCCGCTAGAGGAATAGTGGTGTCAAGGGGCAGGGTCGGCTCGCGTCCATACAACAGATAAAATGGAGAAAATCCGGCAGTGTCGTGACGGGAAGAATTGTACGCGAAAGTGACATAAGGCAGAGCAACGTCCCAGTCATGGTGGTCTTTCGAGACGTACATTGACAGCATGTCTGTGAGAGTTCGGTTCAAGCGTTCCGTCAAACCGTTTGTTTGAGGATGGTAGGAGGTGGTCAGTTTATGTTTCGTGGAGCAGGAACGTAATAAGTCGTCGATAACTTTGGAGAGGAAGTTGCGGCCACGGTCAGTGAGCAGCTGTCTCGGAGAGCCATGGAGCAAGATGATGTCACGCAGGAGAAAATCTGCGACATCGGTGGCACAACTGGTCGGAAGAGCCCGCGTGATGGCATAACCGGTGGCGTAATCCGTTGCGACTGCTATCCATTTGTTCCCGGAGGATGATATTGGGAATGGGCCAAGGAGATCAAGCCCAACGCGGAAGAACGGCTCCACTGGAATGTCTATCGGCTGAAGATAACCAGCAGGTAGCACTTGAGGAGTTTTTCGACGCTGACAGGAATCACAGGCAGCAACGTAGCGTCGGACTGATCGAGCGAGGCCGGGCCAGTAAAAGCGACGGCGGATGCGGTCGTACGTGCGCGATACACCTAGATGTCCTGCAGTGGGTGCGTCGTGAAGTTCGAAGAGAACAGTGCGACGTAGCTGTCTGGGGACCACTAGAAGTAGTTCGGGCCCGTCTAAGTGGAAGTTACGGTGGTACAGAACGCCGTCCTTGAGGACGTACCGGCGCATAGAAGCGTCATTCGGCGATCCTTGCAGGAGGTCGATGAGTGCTCGAAGAGAGAGATCTCGGTGCTGTTCGTCTGCGATGTTAGTAAAGGCAGAGACAGAAAAAGTGCTACTGACATCGCCGGACGTATCGTCGGGCCTGTCGACCGGGTAACGGGACAAGCAATCGGCGTCCTTGTGCAGCTGGCCGGACTTGTATGTCACGGAATAGGAATATTCTTGGAGCCGCAGAGCCCATCGGCAGAGTCGTCCTGTAGGGTCTTTCAGGGAGGACCACCAGCAGAGCGCGTGATGGTCTGTGATGACCGAAAAGGATCGTCCGTATAAGTATGGGCGGAATTTGGCTACTGCCCAAACGAGCGCCAGGCACTCGCGCTCAGTAATGGAGTAGTTGCGTTCTGACGGTGAGAGAAGCCTGCTGGCGTAAGCGATAACGCGGTCGCTGCCGCGCTGCCGTTGGGCTAATACTGCACCGATACCATGGCCACTGGCGTCGGTACGAACTTCGGTTGGCGCAGAAGGGTCGAAATGGGCCAATATGGGCGGCGTTGTAAGTAGGCGTATGAGCTGAGCGAACGCCGAAGCCTGTGGTTCGCCCCACACAAAAGGAGCATCCTTCTTCAAGAGCTCAGTAAGTGGCCGGGCTATCATCGCAAAGTTCTTCATAAAGCGGCGGAAATACGAACATAGCCCGACGAAGCTGCGTACATCCTTGGCACACTGGGGAACAGGGAAGTTCGTGACAGCAGAGATTTTTCCTGGGTCCGGTTGTACCCCGCTAGCATCTACGAGGTGCCCAAGCACGGTGAACTGGCGATGGCCAAAGTGGCACTTGGACGAATTAAGTTGAAGACCGGCTCGGCGAAAAACGTCCAGCATTGCTGACAGGCGCTCGAGGTGAGTCGTGAAGGTCGAGGAGAATACTATAACGTCGTCCAAATAACACAGACATGTGGACCATTTGAACCCTTGAAGGAGTGAGTCCATCATGCGTTCAAATGTAGCTGGCGCGTTGCAAAGACCGAATGGCATCACCTTGAATTGAAATAAACCGTCAGGTGTGACAAATGCAGTTTTTTCGCGGTCTAAGTCGTCCACAGCAATCTGCCAGTAGCCGGAGCGAGGGTCAATAGATGAGAAGTAGCGGGCACCGTGGAGGCAATCAAGGGCGTCGTCGATACGTGGTAACGGGTACACGTCCTTTTTTGTAACCTTGTTGAGATGCCGATAGTCCACGCAAAAACGCCAAGAGCCATCTTTCTTTTTGACCAATACGACGGGTGAGGCCCATGGACTGCATGACGGTTCAATGATGTTCTTGGTAAGCATCTTCTTAACTTCAGCTTGAATGACTTGATGCTCGGCAGCAGACACCCGATATGGACGTCTATGAATAGGATAGGCGTCACCAGTGTCTATTCGATGTTTCACGGCTGTAGTTTGGGCCAAAGGACGCTCGTTAAGGTCGAAAATATCGCGGTAGGCAAAAAGAACGCGGCATAGTTGGTCAGCATGCGCTGGGGAGAGGTCGGGAGCTATCATTTTCTTGAGATCTGGCAGAACACTAGTCGCAAATGGCGAAGATGCGCTAGGGTCAGTTGCATCATCCTCGATTGTGATAGCTGATATAGAACAATCATCAAATGCGCTTATCTGCGCCAGACACATCCCTCGGGGCAGTACTTGTGTCGTCAAGCCAAAGTTGACCACAGGCATGCAGGCGCTGTTCGAAGTTATAGATAAAACAGTGCGCGGGACGGTAATACCTCGACTGAGAAGGACCTCGATCACAGGGGTAGCGATGTAGTCGCCATCAGGGACAGGTGGGTCTGAGATCAACTCAAGGTAAGTCATAGTCGAAGGGGGTAAGCGAACGAAATCCGCCGAACTGAGACGACTGGGGGGCGGCTCTGCAGGGTCCAGGTGAGGCAGGTCAAGTCGGAGGGTACCAGTTGAGCCGTCTATTAGGGCGGAATGCGCCGACAGAAAGTCCAGGCCAAGAATGACGTCGTGAGGGCAGCGGGCGAGTACGGTGAAAAGGACGACGGTAGAACGATCAGCGATGCAGACTCGGGCGGTGCACATAACAATTACAGGAGCTGTCGCGCCGTCCGCGACACGGACAGCTTGCGTCGCGGCAGGGGTTAGAACTTTCTTGAGCCGTTTTCGAAGATCGGAGCTGATCACAGATATATGGGCGCCCGTGTCGATGAGAGCGCAGACAGGAGCGCCGTCCACTTGTACATCAAGCAAGTTCATATGGGTCGGGATCGTCAGTAGAGGCTTTTGGGGCGTAGAGAGCAATGCAGCGGCACCTCCGGGCGCTGCACCGTCTAGTTTTCCTGTTGAGAGCGTGGGAGGGAACTTGGCGAATATGAGCGGCGGGGCGGAGGCGAGCGAGACTGACGGCGTTGGGGCGAAGGTGATCGTGAGTATGGGCGGCTGGATGCAGAAGGTTGAGCGGCAGTGTAATCGGCGCGAGTTGCATAGGAACGGTAATAGCTGTTTGGTCGAGAGTACCCAGGATACATATTCGGTTCAGGTGAGTTCCAGCGACTTCGGCAATACCGGGATATATGCCCAATCCCACGACAGACGAAGCATATCGGTTTGTCGTCAGCAGTGCGCCACTCCGGTGAATTGCGAAAAGGTGGCTGATAATAAGGCCGTGAACGAAGCGGTGTACTCCCGCGACATGCGCGGGTGTCAGCGTGATGCGTGGAGCAGACCGAGTGAAGTCCCATGTTGGCGAACTCCTGGCGGACAACTGCTTGGATCATAGAGTTCGGGACTGACGGTGTGGAGGAGGGGCTGCGCTCGAAGGTCGCCGGACAAGCGGCCTCAATTTCTCGCCGCACAATCCGAATCACGTTGCAAGCTGTGTCGTTGGAACTAGGTACATCGGCACAGGATGACGTCGCGGCGGTGTTGGGCAAGCGGGCAAATTGTTGAGGGATTCGCCGGCTTTTTGCGAGTTCCAGGCGCCGGCATTCCCTGATCGCTGCATCAACCGTCGACACGTTGTTAAACACGACCAGGTTGAAGGCGTCATCCGCAATTCCCTTGAGGATATGAGCAACCTTCTCTTGTTCCGTCATGTGCGCGTCAGCTTTCTGGCAGAGAGCCAAAACGTCGTGAATGTACATCAGGTAAGGCTCGCTTGACGTCTGTACACGGGTGGATAACGCCTGTTTCGCAGCAAGTTGGTCACCGTGAGAGTTGCCGAATAGCTCCCGAATCTTGTCCTTGAACGCATCCCAACTAGTAAGCTCCACGTCGTGCGTTTCGAACCAGACACGAGGGGTGCCGCCGAGGTAAAATATAACGTTCGCGAGCATGATAGTAGGGTCCCACCGGTTCGTTGTGCTGATACGCTCGTAGAGGTTGAGCCACTTCTCGACATCTTGCCCATTGGTGCCAGAGAAAATGCCAGGGTCACGAGGAGGGGCGACAGTGATGTAGGTCGTATTGGCAGCAGGTGTTCGGGTGGGCGCTGCATCCCCTGTGGACGAGGTATCTTCTGGAGCCATGAAGGTAGGCTCGAGAAAGCGTCCACTGCGAAGCTCCGTGTCGAGAAGCTTACCCGGCACTTCCACCAAAGATGTTACGACGAAAGACGCAAGAGGCGAGGCTATATACAGTTGTATTCTAACAAGGAACGCTGAGGCGCTTGGCCATCAAGCAGCAGCGCGAGCAAACCTCGCTAAACGTCCTCCTCGTCGTCTTTCCCTATTCGCCTCTTGACGGTCGGTGGCACGGGTCCGTAGCAATATTCCACACTCTAAGAGATAAATAAGATTGTTTGAGTCACAGTCGAGTTGTCATTTTATTCTGTGTTTAAAATTCGAATATGTGCTTTCTGCAACTTTTCTTTTCTGGATGTGTTTGCACACACCGCACCTGGATTTCCCACAGGGTTGAGACCCGCCGAGAGGCACTGTTCCTAATTTGGAATGTACAACGTGATCCCTTATGCTTTTCGGTCGCCTGTACGCCACATGCACAGGCTCGGTAAAAATTTTGCAGAGTCGCTCGCTTTGTTCCAATATGTTAAAACGTTTTTTTTTCAAGATTTTATCAACGTTGGGTGGATTGCTAGTAAAGGTTAGAACAAGTTCTAACCTTTACTAGCAATTACTTTACGAAACGAAAAAGTAACTATCTTTACGGAGGAGATGACGCGACTTTTCCGCCACGCCGACGCCAACATGTCCGAGGAGGACAAGGTCCGCCTCCTCATGCGAGTAGTTAAGCAGGAGCTTTTCGCCGGGTTTACAAGAAACTCCACGAAAACGGTACAAGAGTTCCTCTCTGAGGCTACCACCATTGAGAAGACCCTCGAGATGCCCACCCGGCAATACAATCGCCGCATGTTCCCAGACATCGTAGATGTCCAAGGACTCGGCCCCGACGACCTACGCGAGACCATAAGGGCTGTCGTTCGGGAAGAAGTGCGCCAATGTTCCCGTCGTCGCAGCCCCAAATCGCCTCTCTCGAAGACATTGTCCTCAAAAATGTACAGCGCTCACTAAGCGTTCCCGAACGACCGCAGCCCCAACCGGACGCGATGACCTACGCCGCTGCTGCACGCCGACCTGCCGTCGCTCCTCGTCCACGCCAGGATCTACCGCCGCCGCAGTTTCGTCGCCAACCACCGCCGCCAGCTCCGACGCTATCCGGCTCGCCAGTAGTCCAGCGCGCGCCCATAAATACTGACGTTTGGCGCACCCGGAACCACCGCCCACTATGCTACCACAGTAGCGAAGCCGGGCACACCTACCGCCACTGCCAGTAGCGTGGGATGAGACTGCGTGGATTCGACGTGAACGCGCCGCGTCCGCGCCCAGGTCAGCGACCTCGCGACATCGCCGACTACATCGCCGGATCGCAGTGGCAACGACGGCGACCATCCCGTTCACCTTCACCTGGTCGCTACGTTTCCCCGGATCGCCGCCAGTACACCGGCCCCAACCGGGGCCGATCTCCACGCCCCTATCCGGGAAACTAAAGGCAGCAACCGATCGGTTGCTCCACGACGCAATGCCAAAGATCCTCCGCCGCCGTCGCCGACGACGACCGCGACGAACGAACCCTCCCGATGTAGTCGCAGCACGCCGCCTGACCAGAGTCCTCACGAGAAAGCCTTGCCGCCGACGCGATATTGCAGCGCCGGAGCAAGCCGACGCACCCGTGATCCGACGCCCCGACCCAACCGGAACACCAGACGACAAACCACCGACCTCGACATGATTATTAACGCCCACAACGTCACCGCCTTAGTCGATACTGGCGTCGACTACTCTGTCATCAGTGGTCTCTTCGCTGCCAAGCTCAAGAAGGTAAAGACAGCCTGGTTAAGACCAGATATGCGAACTCCAGGAGGCCACTTCATAACACCGACTTGAACTCGCACAGCAAGAGTCACGATTGACAGCCAGACGTATTCCGTAAGTTTTGCGGTCCTGCAGCAATGCTCGCGAGACGTCATTTTAGACGCGAAATACAAACATTTCAGTGTTCGCCGTGCGGGGGCGAGAACGAAGAAGTGTGCGCGTGTGGTGCGTGCAGTGGTTCGTGCTGCGCTGCGTTGAAGCCAGCTGATTCTCGCCGGACGTCCGGTCCATAGAATATACGAGCAACCGCCACGGCGTATTGCGACGCCAAAGACCTGCGTCCTGCTGGGCAACGGGTTCAGGGAGCCAGGCGGGCTGAACAACCACTGAAGAAGACCTCAAGGGCCTGTGTTCCGTGCTGGTCGTCGGGTCCAGGGAGCCAGACGAGGTGGTGGTGCTCTTGGCTACTGCGGCGACAGCCAGGCTACAGCTAGCCACCGGCGCCGTCGAATCCAGTAGCTGGAGATTCGATTTAACTACCGCGGCCTACCGGCTGCCGTGGCTGCCGAAACAGGCGCTGCGGCGTAAGGGCCGCTGCTGCGGCGAACAGTTCCGTGGGTGGTCCCACATCGCCAGCATTCTACCGGCCACTTTGTCGTCGCAACCGACACCTGCTGGACGCGTCATCGACGACACGTAGGAAACACGGTGAGGCATTCTTTCGTTGTTTCTGGACGTAATAGCGCAGTATCCGTAGGACTATGTAGATATAGTTATTGCATGCCTGTACTTAGTATTTTGCAATATAGTTGTGCGTGCGTGTGTCCTTGAAAGAGGTGCGTTCCTTGGTGAGCGGTCCTGGGCCCAAAACCTGGAGAAATTCTATCACAGACCTATACGCCTTTTGCTGGCTAGCTAACTTGAAAGATCCGTCAATACGCCTCGCACGATGAAGTCTTAGACTGCAAGAATTTGACAACACCGTCGTCTACAAAAGTGGAAGAAAACACTCCGACGCCGACTGCTTGTCTCGCGCCCCGTCGATCCGCCGCCCCAGGGTGAGCAGGACGATGACACTTTCTTGGGGCCCATGAGTACCGACGGCTTCGCGGAATGCCAACGAGCTGACCCAGAGCTCGAGAGCCTCATGGACTACCTGTAAGGCAAGACCGCCGCGGTGCGGAAAGTATTCCGCCGAGGACTGGCTTCGTTTTTTCCTGCGGGACAACGTTCTCCTGAAGAACTCGCCGCTCCGCCCCGACCAACTCCTCGTGGGGCCTTCAGCTTTACGCTGTTGGGTATCGGGTGTCTCAGCTTGCGGCTGCATCTGCGCAGAGCTGATAGTCGAAGCGGACAAGGCGACGGTGAGTTAAGGTAACTTTATATACAAAATAAACAGAGGCGTTACATTTTCGGCACTGGGGCCGACAGCTTATTGGGCTCGCACTGGAGGTGATGACGACCCGGGATTTCTTCAGTCGCTCTCCCTCGTCCCTCCGCGGCTTGCTTCTTTTATAGCCCCTTTTGACCCCTTGCATCAGCCAGTAGGTCCAAGCCTCCAATCAGGAACCGCCGTTGGTTGCTGGCCGGGATCCGACCCGTGGGTGAGAGGGCTTGCGCGCAGGTGCGTGAGGAATTGCCGTCGATTGCGTCAGGCGCACCGCAAGAGTAGCCGTGGATTGCATCAGACAGTCTACCGATGTTGACGCCACTTGCATCAGACGTTCTACCAGCTTAAATACTTTGCTGGAGCAATGAAGGTTGGAGTTGAGAGCCCTGGCATTACAGCACCCCCGCCGCCAGACAATGCGCCGGAAAGACGAGCTGCTTCCACGTGGCTCGGATGCCGGGCGCGCTCGTTCGCCAGGTCCATCCAGGTTCACCTCCAGTGCCCTCCGGACAGATGGCCCCTGGCTCCGTTCCGTGAACAGATCCCATTCTTCAGGCAGGATCCCAGCTCCACTGGCTTGTCGCCAAGATGAGTCGACTAGCTTCGCTCGTCTCTTCTGACGATCTTTGGCCGCAAGACTTGTTGATGGTTCTGCAACTTGTCAAGAACGGTTCGACAACAGGCAACACACGACACAAGCAAGCGCCTTCAGTCACCCGACAGATCACCAGACATAATATTGCATAATATATTCCTAGCTGTGTCTATCAAAATTTCGTTCCCTCTACATCAAGAGGCACATGTGGGACACAAAACTCTTAAAACCAGAACTCAGAATATTACACGTGCTACAAACGCAATGAAATAGAATACAAAATGAAGTTGGCCCCTTGAGATCACTCAGGATAGGATCGCTCGGCTGAGGCCGCAATGAGGACAAAATTTTGCCCCGATCCGCCAGCGAAAGACCGAAAGGATAACCAAGGATGGTACTGATTAGAACGCACAGCTCAGAGCGTCTGCGTTAGCGTTTAGCTTTCCTTTCTTGTAACGAACGTCTAAGTTGTGCTGCTGGAGTATCATGCTCCACCTCAGTAACCGGCCACTTTTAGACGACATGTTATTCAACCAGGTTAGAGGACAGTGGTCCGTTTCGACCACAAACTTCGAACCGGAGACATAACAGGCCAGCTTTTGAACGGCGCAAACCAGGCAGGCGCATTCCTTTTCTGAGGTACTATATGCCTCTTCCCTGCAGCTCAGCTTTCGGCTTAAATACAAAACTGGTCTTTCGTTACCACCGCTGTCTTCCTGGCACAGTATAGCTCCCATTCCGCGATCACTCGCGTCGCACTGAATGATAAAGCCTTTGGAAAAGTCGGGTGCCATGAGAACGGGCTTTTCGCTTAAGGCTTGTTTCAGCGTGCAGAACGCTTTATCTTTTTCTGAGTCCCACGTCACTTTAACCGGCTCCGACTTCCGAAGTGCATCAGTTAAAGGGCTGGCAATGCTAGAGTAATTCGGCACGTAATGCTGATAGTATCCAGCTAGGCCCTAGAAAGCCCATATCTCTGATTTGCTGGTAGGTCGTGGATAGTTCATGACGTCGGCTACCTTAATTTCTGAAGGCCTACGCCGGCCACGCCCCACAACGTGTCCCAGGTAAGACATCTCACTGCATCCTAGGTGGCATTTAGCAGGTTTCGCGGTAAGACCTGCTTCTTTCAACTTGTTCAACACGACTCGCAAATGCTCGATATGTTCTTCCCAGCTGTTTGAGAAGATGGCGACATCGTCGAGATACGGAAGTGCGAACTCGGACAGGCCATTAAGAACGCGGTCCATTAGACTAGAAAAACAATAAGGCGCATTTTTCAGTCCAAAACTCAGCATGAGTGGACGATACGTTCCGAATGGAGAAACGAACGCGGCGTAGCGGCTAGCGCGCTCCGTTAGAGGGACCTGCCAATACCCTCGCACGAGGTCTAACGTGGAAATGTAATTTGACTTTGACACCGTTTCCACCCTTTCCTCTAGATTTGGTATCGGGTAAGTCTGGTCTCTAGTTATGGCGTTAAGACGACGATAGTCGATGCATGGTCTAGGATCTTTTCCCGGCACTTGAACCAATATTAGAGGAGATGTATAGTCACTCTCACCCGGTACTATGACTCCCAACTCAAGCATTCTATCGATCTCACCTTTCATGATCTGCTTTTGCACAGGGGAACACCGATACGGCTTACTACGAATTGGTACCTCAGACGTAAGCACGATGTCGTGTTTAATCACCGTCGTGTTTCCGGGACGGTCGGAAAACACTTCTTTAAATTCTGAAACAATCCTTCTCAAATCTTCCTTCTGGGCTTCACTTAACCTTGGCTCCAGGTTCAGCTGTTCCAACATTACCTCTGAACCCCTTTCGGTTAGATCCCTACAAGTAAGAATGTCTGCTCCTTCCTCCTCTGAAGCATTCAAAAGCAGATTTACGACCGCTTGACGTTGAACGTATGGTTTCATCAAGTTGCTGTGGTAAATTTTGTTAGACCGCCTTCCTAACTTCACTTCGTAGTTGGTATCGGAAAGCTTAGATATTACTTTAGCGGGCCCCTCCCAGTGAACCTCAAGCTTGTTCTTCTTGGACGGCCGCAGCAACATTACCTGACTTCCCACTTCGAAGGTACGTTTTTTTGCTAATTTGTCGTAGTACTCCTTCGACAATACTTGTGCCGCCTTCATATGGCTCTCCACAAGATCTTTTGTTTTTCCGAGCCTCTGAAGGAGGTCCAAAACATAGGCAGCTACATTAGGGTCCTCATCAAATCCCTCCGAGGATTCGCGTAGCATTCGCAATGGCGTTCTTAAACTCCGGCCATATACAAGCTCTGCGGGGCTAAACCCAGTGCTCTCATGGGGAGCAGATCTCAAAGCAAACATAGCGGGAGGAATACATGCTTCCCAGTCGCATTTGTGCTCATAGCAAAGAGCTCTCAAAATCCGTTTCAGAACTGAATGCATACGCTCTACCGGAATAGATTGCGGATGATGGATTGAGCTGTGGACCACCTTGATTCCGCATCTGTCCAAAAAGGTGGAGGTAAGGCAACTGGTGAAGACGCTGCCGTTGTCGCATTGAATTTCAGAAGGAAATCCGACACGCGCGAATATCGAGAGCAGAGCGTCCACGACATGAGGAGAATTGAGCTCCCTAAGTGGTACCGCTTCTGGAAATTTTGTGGCTACGCAAAGGGCCGTCAGGATGTATCGACAACCTTGCCTTGACTCTGGCAATGGCCCAACGATGTCGATTACTAGGCGCCGAAAAGGTTCTGCTATAAGTGGCACAAGCTTCATGGGTGCCTTCCACTTGTCGGTGGATTTCCCCACCCTCTGACAAGTGTCGCAAGAGCGCACAAAGTCTTCGGTGTCCTTCCAGCATTTCGGCCAGTAAAACTCAAGGGAAATTCTAGCCTTGGTCTTCTTTAAGCCTAGATGCCGTGCCCACGCGTTTTCATGCGCAAGCTGCACTAGCTGGCGACGATACTTTTGCGGTATCAAGAGCTGCTCATACTTGCGACCTTTCACATCTGTGTAGCTACGGTAGAAAAGCCCTGATTTCTCATAAAAAGAAACATTCTTTTTCTTAGTACCTAATTTTACACTTTCCATCAGCGCTTTAATCGAGAAGTCCTCACGCTGTTCTCTAATGAGTGTCTCTCGATCAACCTTCGACAGCTCACACCAGATTTCAGCTACAGGTGAGAGTGTAGTGCCCGTCTCGCCCAACGGCGCCACTTCGGTTTTTCCGCCGACGGAAACGACGCTAACCGCTCGCGCTACGGGCTGCTCGAGTAACCCAACCCGAGAGTCCTCTGTACGAGGCGCAGTAGACTCGCAGCCAAGGTCACGCAGCTCGGCCGCTTTTGCAGGTGATGTTTTACTACATGGAACGAGATCAAGTTCCTGTGAAAGCTTCCGCGCTTGCGATCGCGTGAGGGCCATGTACGCAATGCTGGAAAAGAACGATTTACCCTGCTCTTTGAGAAGCTGCTCAGAGTTATTCGAAAAAAGATAAGGAAAACAATCGGGAAGCGCGGCAAACACAGCCGCTTCGGTGTGAAGCTTGCCAAAAGAGCCTTCAATGACCACCGTCGCAATCGGTAAGCAAGCACTCTGCTCCTCGGCGACTTGCCTGATCCACGCGCATTCTCCTGTAAAATCGTTCGGAGACACAAACGAAGGGTGAACAACATCCATGGTTGCCGCTGAGTCTCGAAGTGCCCGACACGTTTTCCCATTGACACTAATCTCTTGAACATACGGCTCTAACAATTGTATGTTCTTTTCAGATTCCCGCATTGTTGCAAAAGCAAACTTTTGTTTACAATTTAACGCGATGTGCCCTTCCTTTTTGCAATGATAACAGATTAGCGGCTTCCGTGACTCAAACGCCCGTGTGGTATCAGTGCGCTGCTTGGGAACCTCACCTGATTTCTGCGCTTCCGTTTGCCCATCCCTCACAGTCTCCTTCGTAGGAGACGGGTCTTTTCTCAAATTACGATTTGGAAAAGCTTTCCGTTCATCAGGCATCCTTGGGAAGCCCTCCTTTCTCTCAGCTTTTTCCATGCGCACTGCCCTACTATGCAAGTTTCGGCGAGTGTAGTACTCTTCAGCTAACTCTGCTGCCTTGTTTAGCTGTACTTCGCCAAGCTTATCCTGCAGCCAAAGCTTGACGTCATCCTCGATGCAGCGGTAGAATTGCTCTAAAGCAATGCATTCCACCACTTTATCGCGATCGTCATAAACATCTTCGCCCTTGAGCCATTCAACTAAATCGGCTTTAAGACGAAATGCGAAGTCAACATGGGACTCGTTACCCCTTTTCGCATACCGGAACCTTTGTCGGAAAGCCTCGGGTGACAGCTTATATCGTCTCAAGAGAGCCTCCTTAACCTCGTCATAGCTCTCAAACGCCTCCCTCGATAAGCATGTTATCACGTCGGATACTTCCCCGGGAAGCAGAGCTAACAGGTTCTGTGCCCAAAGAGACCGCTCGATGGCATTTCGCTCACAGACGTGTTCGAACTTGACGAGATACTTCGCCATGTCCTCGCCTACTACGAACGGTGGCAGTTGGTCCCGAATTCTATGTCCACTGACCGGTACCGTTGCAGAAGCTACGCTAGGCGCCTGCGAACACTGTCGGAGCGCTAATTCTATTCTTTTCACCTCGAGGCGCTCTTGTCTTTCGGCCTCCTCGCGCTCACGGAGTTCTCTTCTTTCGGCCTCCTCGCGCTCGCGGAGTTCTCTTCTTTTGGCCTCCTCGCGGTGTCCTTTGATATCCGCCCAGGCCTCATCGACTTCCTCAGCCGTTACTCCCTCCTTCTTCATAATCTCAAGGATCGCTTGTTTTCGCTTCGCACGGCCCAGAGTAAGGCCGAGTTCCTCACAAATTTCGATGAGTTTAAGGTTCTCCATCGTTCACACTAGCCTCTTGCTGTTCGCCCTTGTTTAGAATATACTTGCCGAACCCACTATAAGTCTACTAGCAAGACACGCAAGCAATTCTCAAAACTGCCATGTTTACGCCCTCCGCATTAACTTTGGTTTCAAAGCGCTCCTTCTTGGTTCGAAACAATCAAAGCTCACTCCAATGCTTCAGACAAGCCTTCTCTAAACTACTATAACCTGTGCTAGAGAAGTCTGGTGAACTGAGGGGAAAACATCAGGCACTCACCGGTACTCATCAGGCACTCACCGGAGGTAGCTGACGCCGGCAGATCCCGCAGCTGCCATCCACTGTTGGGTATCGTGTGTCTCAGCTTGCGGCTTCATCTGCGCAGAGCTGATAGTCGAAGCGGACAAGGCGACGGTGAGTTAAGGTAACTTTTATATACAGAACAGAGGCGTTACATTTTCGGCACTGGGGCCGACAGCTTATTGGGCTCGCACTGAGGTGCGATGACGACCCGGGATTTCTTCAGTCGCTCTCCCTCGTCCCTCCGCGGCTTGCTTCTTTTATAGCCCCTTTTGACCCCTTGCATCAGCCAGTAGGTCGAAGCCTCCAATCAGGAACCGCCGTTGGTTGCTGGCCGGGATCCGGCCCGTGGGTGAGAGGGCTTGCGCGCATGTGCGTGAGGAATTGCCGTCGATTGCGTCAGGCGCACCGCAAGAGTGGCCGCGGATTGCATCAGACAGTCTGCTGTTGTTGACGCCACTTGCATCAGACGTTCTACCAGCTTGAATATTTTGCCGGAGCAATGAAGGTTGGAGTTGAGAGCCCTGGCATTACAGTGGCGAGCACGAGGAATCTGCGTTAGGGCCAGACCCACGAGATGATACTGGAGAGCGTGCCCCACTATATGGTTCGTTAGTTTTCGCTACAATTACCCCTGAGACGCAAAGGGAGCCATCCGGCGACCTAGCAGTTCATTACTATGAGTGGATCATAGTACGGCTTGAGACGCTGTACTTTGACAATGTCGAGGCCAAGATGGCGCATGTCCGATGACGGGTCGACGGGTTCAATCACGTAGTTGACAGGCGATGCACGTTCAACGATGCGATAGGGGCCTTCATACTTAGGTAGTAACTTTGAGGAGAGACCATGTGCAGGGGTAAGAACGGTGAGCCACACCAGTGCTCCAGGAAGGAAGGTGGGCGCAGAGGTAGGGTCGCCACGAATGGTCTTCTGACGTCCCTGGTCGTTGGACGTAAAGGCCCGTGCGAGGTCGCGGCACTCCTCGGCATACCTCACTGTGTCAGAGATGGGCGCATACTCTGAAGTATTCGGGCGTTACGGTAGAATTGTATCCATAGTGTGCGACGGGTGCTGACCGTACAGTAGAAAATAGGGTGAAAAGCCCGTGGTGCTCTGCGTAGCGCTGCTGTACGCGTAGGTTACGAATGGTAGAATGATGTCCCGATTCGTCTGGTCCGATGCGACGTACATTGAAACCATGTTGCCGAGCGTGCGGTTGAAGAGCCCAGTAAGCCTATTGGTTTGAGGGTGGTACGCCGTAGTCATGCGATGAACCACGTAGCACTTAAGAATAGCTTCAACGACTTCAGAAAGGAAGACATGACCACGATCACTGAGTAGCTCCTGGGGTGGCCCTTGACGTAGGATGAACCAATGAAGCAAGAAGGAGGCAACGTCGCGCGCTGTAGCTGCCGGAAGCGCAGCAGTTTCAGCGTATCGCGTGAGGTGGTCAACTGCCACAATAACCCAGCGCTTTCCAGCAGCTGTCATGGGAACGGTCCCGTACAAATCAATGCCTACCCGCCCAAAGGGCCCGCTAGGACAAGGTGAAGGCTGCAGACCCGGCGGCGAAAGGCGAGGTGGAGATTTCCGGCGCTGGCAATCGGGGCAAGAGCGCACGAACTTCTGAATGTAGCGGTACATTCCGCGCCAGTAGTACCGCTGTTGAAGGCGCTGGTAGGTCTTGAATATTCCTGGCTGTGCACACTGTGGATCGCTGTGGAAAGCCGTACATATTTCGGAACGCAAGCTGCGAGGTACTAACAACCACTGGCTGCCGTCGGAGCTGTAATTGCGGTGGAGGAGGTCGTCGCGAAAGGCAAAATCTTGAGCTTGACGGCGCTTTGCGCGAGTGGTTGGCGTCGATAGATTAGACAACAAGCCTACTATGGAGGCTATCCACGGGTCCTTGCGCTACTCGGAGGCGATGGTGTCAAGGTCAATAGAAGAAACAGTAACCTCGGATACTGAGCAGCGACCATTGTCGTCAGCCAAGGGAGAACGCGAGATGGCATCGGCGTCTGAATGTTGTCGTCCACTGTGGTACAGCATGCGGATATCGTAGTCCTGCATGCGAAGTGCCCAACGTGCAAGACGGCTGGAGGGATCCTTTAATGACAACAGCCAACAAAGGGCGTGGTGGTCCGTGACGACATCAAACGGGCGACCGTACAAGACAGGTCGAAACTTCAGAAGAGCCCAGATGATCGCCAGGCATTCCTTTTCCTTGACGGCGCAGCTGGTCTCGGCTTTAGTAAGCGTACGACTTGCGTATGCCACAACATACTCAGGGAACCCAGGTTTGCACTGCGCAAGGACAGCGCTGAGGCTCACACCGCTAGCGTCCGTGTGTACCTCTGTAGGGGCCCTGGGATCCCAGTGGCGCAGTATGGGAGGAGACGTCAACAAACGACGGAGCTTTAGGAACGCGTCGTCGCACTCTGACGACCACGAGTCCAGCGGCCCCTTACTTCCGAGGAGCTTCGTTAGCGGCGATATTATGGTGGCGAAATTCCGAATGAAGCGTCGGAAGTAGGAGCACAGTCCTACGAAGCTGCGCAGTTCCTTGGCGGACGTCGTTTTGGGGAACTCAGCCACGGCCCGAAGCTTCACTGGATCGGGGAGAATTCCGTCCTTTGACACGACGTAGCCTAGTATTGTCAGCTACCGTGCCGCAAATTGGCATTTCTTTAAATTAAGTTGTAGGTCGGCGTCCCTCAAACGCGTCAAAATATTTCGCAAGCGTTGGAGGTGCGTCGAGAAGTCCAGAGCGAAAACGACGATGTCGTCAAGGTAGCACAAGCACGTGTGCCATTTCAAGTTGCGCAGGACAGTATCCATCATGCGCTCAATGGTAGCGGGCGCATTACACAGTCCAAACAGCATGACGTTGAATTCGTACAAGCCGTCAGACGTGACAAAGGCTGTCTTCGGTCGAGCGTCATCAGCCATAGGTACTTGCCAGTATCCTGACCGCAAATCGAGGGATCAAAACAATTCTGCTCATTGCAGGCTGTCAATCGCGTTGTCAATTCACGGTAGTGGATAGACGTCCTTACGAGTGATCTTGTTGAGCCGTGGTAGTCCACACACAACCGTAAAGAACCGTCCTTCTTCGCAACAAGGACAACGGGAGATGTCCAGGGGCTGTTCGAAGGTGGAATAACGTCGCGTCGAAGCATGTCGTCGACTTGCTCGTTGATTACTCGACGTTCAGCGGAAGATACGCGGTACGGACGTTGCCGCGGTGGTGGTTGCTGCAAGTGTCGATGCGCTGCGTAAGAGTGGACGTGCGGCCAAGGGAAGCTTGTGCGACATCGAAAGAAAAACGAAATTCTTCTAGTAGGCCCAGAAGCAGCGAACGTTGGGCCGGCGTAATATCGTCAGCAATGGACGACCCGAACACATCAACGGGTGACGAATCAGAAGTCGAAACAGCACTCAGTGTGCTGGAACTGGAACAGTACGTGTCATCGGGCGCGTCGATAGGTTCCACTCTGCCAAGACATTCCCCTCGTAACAACACAACTACGCACGGGGATGGGTTCATGACGAAAATCGTGGCGTTGCCCTGAGCGAGCTGCACGGTCACAAGAGGCATCAGCAAGACTTGCCTAGTGGAAACGCACTCAGATGGTGAAAGGAGTGCAACGGTGTCGGCGAGATCGGCGCAGTAGACCGACGCAGCCGTTGTCGAGTTCGGAGGCACTCTGGTGTCGTCTCGGACGAGTACCTTGTACGAAGCTGGTGGTTCGCTTGCCGGCGTCAAGTCTGAGAACGGCGAGAATTCTAGCTCGGCAGGTGCGCAGTGAATGACGGAGTCGTGGCGAGAAAAGAAATCCGATCCTACGATGACGTCGTGAGAGTATGGGCAAATTATGATGAATTTGATAGCGTACAGAGTGCCCTGAATGACGACGCGGGCTGTGCATACTGCTGTAGGGTCAATACTTTGGGCACTAGCTGTACGGAGAGAGAGCCCAGAAAGTGGCGTCGTCACTTTTCGTAGTAAATGGCTAAGTTTTGCGTCCATGACTGATACGGCGGCTCCAGTGTCTACAAGGGCGGATGCGCGAACATCGACGGCAAACACATCTATTACGTTCGATGGCCTGCACTGTGGGCTTTCACAGTTCAATAGCGTCGCAGCCCTTGCCTCGTGGACTGCGACGACTAGTTTTCCTGGTCTCGAGGACCGCACGTGGCCCCATAGGTGAGAAGGAGCAGCTTCGTGGAGACGGTTAACGGCGGGTAGACGGAGTTGCCCGCAAAGGAGGTGACATAGGAGGAGGTGGATCGTAATACGGGCGGCTGGACTGGCTGGTGACGGGTGATGCGACTCGAGGCGGCTGCACGCGATCGCAATAACATGCGACGTGTACGGCGTAACCACACGCAAAGCAGATGGGACGGTTGTCGGAAGTGCGCCATCGGTTCGCTGGGGCAGGGGCCACCCATGTCGGTGGACGCGATGGACGGGGCGGCTGCTGAAACGACTGCATGCTGGGCTGCACCCGGGCCCTTGGAATGACTTTGGCGTATGGAGGCGGCACACCTGTCTCGAAAGACTGAGGTCTAGTGACAACTTGGGCGTAACTAAGTGAAGCAGCAGCAGGAATCGGTTGGGGCGGCGCGGCTCGAACTGGAGCATAATTCAGTGGTGCAGGCGCCGGAGGGTATTGGTGGTATTCGGGCATGGCCCCAGCGATTTCCTGCTCAATCTCTCGGCAGAGGGGAGGAAGAAGGGTGGTCGACGGCTGTTGAACATGCTGCGGTTGAGCAAAGGCCAGCAGAGAGAACTGGCGTGCAACGCCTTCGCGCACGAATGTCTTGACTTCCACGAGCATAGCGGAATGGTCAGAAATGACCGACAAGCCAGCGAGATCGGCGTCGTGTGATGGAGGGCGGCGGGTCATCAACCGCTGTCGACGCAGCTCCTCGTAGCTTTGGCACAGCGTTATGACTTCGGCCACAGTGCGAGGGTTTTTGGCGAGCAGCATGGTGAAGGCGTCGTCGTCGATACCTTTCATGATGTTCCTGATCTTTTCAGACTGCAACATGGTCGCGTTAGCCTTCTTGCACAAGTCGAGGATATCTTCTATATAACTCGTGAAGGATTCAACAGCCTGCTGAGATCGTTCGCGTAAGCGCTGCTCTACTTGCAGCTTACGAACGGCAGGGCGACCGAACACGTCGACAATGGCGGTCTTGAAGTCGGACCACGTCAGGAAATCTGATGCGTGGTTGTTGTACCATAGACTCGCCACACCCGCGAGGTAGAATATCAAATTGCTAAGCTTTCCCGCCTCGTCCCATCTATTGGGCACGCTCACGCGCTCGTAAATCGTGAGCCAGTCCTCCATGTTGGTCCCATCCGCACCAGTGAAGACGGGTAGGTCTCGGACACGAGGGACACCGGGACATGCGGTCGGTGCGGGCGGAGCCATTTGCTGGGCGGTGTCCTGAGGCATGGTAGACGGCACTGTGCGGGAGCGAAGTTCCAGGGGCATAGAAAGAGGCCGAAGTTGTGAAGGTACCCAGCACCTCCACCAATGGTAAAGGGCGTCTATTGAAACCTGGCGTAAGGCCCGACCGGTAGCTTGGTCAACGGCTGACGGCCCCGAGAGCGAGCGGCGAGCACGAGCAATGCGCGTTAGGGCCAGACCCACTAGATCACACTGGAGAGCGTGCCCCACTATATGGTTCGATAGCTTTCGCTACCATATATATATATATATATATATATATATATATATATATATGGTATATGGTAGCGATAGCTTTCGCTACCATATATATATATATATATATATATAAGTTAATACGGTTTAACAGTGGGCGATGTTTATTTACAAGGCAAGCTTTGCGATAAGCCTTGCTGCACCAGCTAACTTCGTCTTCCTACTCTTCCATCCTCGGCTCATACCTTCACTGGTTATGTAGCATTCGCCGGTTCACAGACGAAGCCCACCCAGGCAGCACGCAACGTAGGGCCGATATTGGTTTTATGGCGGCAAAGTTCGGCCCATCCACGGCCTAACGTTGCCGACAACAAGCCAGTATCGGCTAAGCCGCCGTCAATGTCTGGCAACGTCGGGCTACTATAGCCGCTGCCCCGCCGATATCGGCAGGCCGTCGACTGTAATTGGCAACATGGGGCCGCATATGCCGCGTTACTGCCGACATCGGCTGAGGCGATGGCTTTCAACGGCAACTATGGCGCCGAGTTTGCCTTTCTACAGACAATATGGGCTGGCCGACGCCATTTGTCGGCAACACTGTGCCAAGTATGCCACCTTAGAGCCTCCGTCGGCTAGCCGATAACTTTCTCCGGCAAATATGGCGCCGATTTTGCCGCTCATCAGCATCGCCTGAGGAATGGCGAATTTGGCGCGATATTTGCCTAGAAAGATTATTTCAGAGGAAACATTGAGTCATTTCTGCCATTCTGGAGGCAACGTCGACTACGCCGCAGCCTTTCATGGTCGATATCGGCGGGACTCTTTGGAAGCCTGCTGATATAACAATTGTGATCCGATCGAGACAAGAATGACCGAAATTCACTTGAGAGCTTCGACGTAAGAATCAGATGTTGAGCTTCATATATTCATGTATACGCGTTTCAGTGCTGGAATATAGCGCACGTACGTTTTGAGCAGCATATATGACATTCTGTTCGCGCGCTTTGTTTTTCATAAACAGGGCACACAAAAAACATGCATATAAACTATTGACATATATATCTATAGGCTGTTTTGCGGGAACTTTGTGAAACAGCCTGGCGCAACAGTTAACATTAGCCAGAAGGATCGACAAGCATGATGGAAAATTATCTGACAGCGCATGTCAGAAAATTTAAATTCGTAGAACTTGAACTAGTTCGTGCATACATCGATGGGCATAACCAGCACTCATATGTTCAAACAAAGATAAACAGTTGCAAGCGGCGCTATACTACTGACATTTAGCAACTTATGGAAGGAAAAGGCATATGGAGGTAACAGCACAACAGCGAGTGGACAAAAAAAAAGGTCTAGCGCAGACTTTATGGTGCGCTGAAGCGGAGATAAACTCGCCACCGGCGTTATACTACTGACATCTAGCAACCTATGCAAAAGAACGGTATACGGAGCTAACAGCGCGACAGCGAGGAGACAATACTGATCTAGTGCTAACTCTATATTGAGAGGACCATGAAATACATAGATCCCTTTGTATTGCAAATTCAAATGAAGTGCTCTTGTCAAGACCACGACATCTGCGAAAAAGGCAAAAACGAAAAATACCAAGCAGTCGTATGGCAAGCATTTTTCATCTCAAAGGTGGCAAACAAATGCACACACCTATCATTGATATAGAGAGAGCTTTTCTGGTGAGTTCTACTAGAGTGTATGTGAGCACACAGTGTTCTTGTGCAGGCGATCTGCGTATTTTATGTTATATAGAAACAGCAAGCATGCACTGAAAAAAAAATCAGTTGGAAATCAAAGCTCTCTTCTGTTTCCTAGTTTCTTCATACGTTTAAGCAGGGTTCCAGCATAAACCAACCGTCCTAATTCAAGCTGTTGTTGACCACGTGCCCCTCCACTACTTCATCAGTGCGTTCGCGAAACTAGTGCATTCCTTTAAAAAACAGCTCCTGTACAGCGCAACGCATGTATCGCAGCTCGCATAAGCTCAGCAAAAGAAAATAATTGTCTACTGGTCGGGTAAACAATGCACCTCCATGCTCTCTACTACCACGCAGATACAATAGGCTAATAATTCCTTAATATGTCCACGCCATTGCGTATAATTCATGCTTTTTTGCTTTTTTGTGTAACGTCCGTTTTTGCGTTCTTTCCATACATATTGAATTCGTTTACACATCGGCCATCGGTTACGTTGTACTGGTTAAATGAGCAGAATATATCGAGCTTGAGTGCATGCTCTGTGCAGTGTGTCGGATTTATCACTGACGTTCGTATGAGACTATGGCGTTGATATAAGCGCACATGTGCGTATTCTGATATTTAACAACTAATTTATTTATAACTAATGAGGGCAGAAGAAGGGCGCGTAGAGGCTGAGTCATCGCAGTATTTCTTGTCGTGCGGAAAGGCAGCACGTTCATGTCTTTCGTGCGCTGCAGAAAATGGCAGAAATTCAAGCAGAACGCGGCGCCGTGCGTCCTCGCTACGTTTGTTGCGTGCAGTGCAGCATTTCGCTGTGCAGCATTTCGGGTGGTTCAGCCTCTGCGAAATCCTGTGTTACAAGTAGCTGGCAAGAGAACACATGCGTACCAGCATACGCCACAGGCTGCACCGAGCTGCACTTAACAAATGCAGTCCCGGCGGGTGTCCCCGCCATTGTGCAAAAATGTTTGCCCAGCAGAAATGCTGTCTTCCACGTTTTGAGACTACAAAAAAAAAAGAAAGCAAGAAAAACGAGCGTGCTCTGCCGAGAAGCAACATAGCACGTGCTAAGCCAGCAGCAACTAAACATAAAAAAAAGTGTGTGGGGAGGGGGGCGCGCCCCCCTTCCGAGCTGACGACCATTGTCACGGCCCCCTCCGTGAACATCCATTGTGCTCATCTGCAGTTTGCAAAGAATGTGGTTCTGAACCTGCTTTTGCTGGCGTTTGCTGCCTTCGGAGGGGGAAACCACGAGGAACCTTCCGCGCTCTCTCGTCGCGGCTGCATTGCTTCCAACGTGCAAGGTGTACGAACGAGTTTCAAAGGCTGCACGCAGTCTGTCCTACGCGTTTATCGTTTATCATGTACCGCATTTATCGATCATTCAAGTTGATTGCGCGATTCCTTGGCGAGTGTACCTCCTAAGACAATGCCCATCCCAACTGTGACATCGGTTGTATATGAACACAAGCCTGCGCCTTTTGGGGAGACTACAGTGTCGTCGCCGAATTTGTGTTGCGGACTCACAGCTGTAGAGTGCAGAGCGGATGCCGAAATTCGGTAAGTTGCTGGCCAGTTTTCAAAATGGGACGTGGCACATATTGTTGTGATGTTGAAGCACCGGTTCCACTTTATATATTATTTGTGTCGTGAGGTGCGTAGGCTCTTTATTTTCGAATAAAGAGCCTACGTACATTGTCCGAAAGCAGTTTTACTTCACGTAGTTAATCCTGTGCTTGTATCAAACACCCTTTGTGTGGTGACTTGCAGTTCTCGTAACATTATCTTTTCTTGCCCGTATTTTTAAAGGTAACGTGATACCGAACACGCGCTGCTCGGTGCAGGACACGTGCGGCAGTTCGGCACGCTTTAGCATTTTTAAAGTAGCCTTGAAAAGATGTTCCTTCTCTAATATCTGCTTATAATGCACCTTGCACCTATCATTTAAGGACATTTTTTGCCTAACGACCCCACCCCTGGGGTGTCTCGTGTTAGCTCACGTCTACATGTTTTCCTTTCCGATGTATGCCAAAAATATTAAATTTGTTGTTGTTGTTGTTGTTGTTGTTGTTATGTGAGGTTTAACGTCCCAAAACCAGCTCCGATTATGAGAGACGCCGTAGTGAAGGTCTCCGGAAATTTCGACCACCTGGGGTTCTTTAACGTGCTCTGACATTAAATATTAAATTTATTATAATGCAAAATGCACCTATTTCAAGTTATGTGCTGCTTTTAAAGTTGCTTTGCAACAGACCTTTACTCACGTTTTTTTCCCCTTGGGTATATGAAGCGACACGACACCAAGATCTGGGGGTTGAATATTGAACATAGATTCATTATACTTAAAAGGACAACTTTCTTTCGTTATTTTCTAAAATAGTACTCGATTATGAATGTTTCTGACATTTCTTAAATTTCCGCGTTTGTTCGTGAGTCGCACATAAGTTGCATGCAATTATAGTTAGTGCTGATGTGCTCTACAGCTGTGCTAACTTTTCACGCCTTTTCCCGCAGGTTCCACCCTTGCCGAAGCTTTTCCACTACGACGGTGCAGCACGAGAATAGCATATTATCAATGCAGAGTTCACAAAATAAATGAAATAGTGCTTTTCCCTATAAACCTCTGTTGTTGTGTTATTTGTTTTGTTTAGAACGCATTAATAGAAAGTACAGAGGATCCACTTAGCCCACTTATTACTGTGTTAATAAAGCTTTCGCGTATGCATGAGAGACACATTTACACAAACTACTCTTGGTCCTTCAAAAATGCCTTCATAGCCCTTCGAAAATGTGAAAACAAAAAATAAAATTATCGCAATCCAAACGGCGCGACACACGTGGGGTAAACTACAAACACCATAGTGGCTGTGAACGGTCGCGCAAGGGGTTTCCCGATGTCGGCGGGGCCGACAACACGCCAAAAAGGCCTGAATGCCCGCAACATTGGCCAATGCTACCTAGCCAAATCCGACCCATTCTGTCTGGCCAAATTTGACCCATTCTGGCTGGCCAAATTTCGCCCACGCTGGCTGGCCAAATTTCGCCCACTCTGGCTGGCCAAGTTCGACCCATGGTGGCTTCGCCACAGTGGCGCCATTCTGGCTGGTCATCATCGGGCAGATGTGGGTGAAAGTAGCGCGAGCGCGATTTGCCGACTTAGGCCCGATATCGCTGCCGACTTTGCCCGACTTCACGCCTACATAAGTCCTGTGTTGGCGTGCTGCCTGGGCACCGGGCAAGTCCACACAATTGGGAGGTGCACGATGAAATCGCTTGAGCCGCGCAAAATCTACCAGTTGTGTTCGGCTTGCCCAGTGATTAGCAGATGTCAAGCGGGCGACAACGCGCATAAAGTCAATCAAACGAAGGCACTGGCAGCCCGTTTCGCACAGGAAGCTGCGTGTCCAGATCCTGCGACGCAAGGAGGGCCTCCCATTCCTCCCAGGTGCTGATGGCGGGCTGCCCCTGTGGGGGAGGAACGGCAGGACAGCCAAAGAGAATGTGGTCTGGGGTGGCGGGCGACTGACCCTCCACAGAGAGCCCACTCCGGAGACATGGGGCGGAAGTGGGATAGGACTTGAGGAGTGGAAAGAGTGTGGGTTTGGAGTTGCCTCCAGATGATTTGTTCGAAATGGGAAAGGCGTTGTTGGGGATGAGGGTAGTGGCGACGGGTAAGGCGAGCTTGTTGGGTGATCTCAGAGAACATGTGCCTTCTCCCTCGAGAAATCCCGGCTGGGGTCGCCTATTTGCCCGGATTATAAGTCCTCGGGCTATGCTTTCGGCGGCCTCATTTGCGGGATTGCCAGAGTGAGCCGGCACGCACACTAGTTCAATAAGTATATCGGAATTCACGGTGCACTCCTTTAATATGTGCCACGCGGGAGGACGAACGCGAGCACTAGCAAAGTTAAGTACTAGACGTTCCCGGCTTTCAGGACCAGAACGAATGTAGCGAATATACGAAGAAGAACCGCATCCGACCGTCTGGCCTGTTTGAAGGAACGGCCGAACTATAGCGCGAGCCCACGCGTGGCCGCTGTTCGTATTACGCGCCTCTTGTTGTTTTGTTGTGTTTAACGTCCCAAAACCAGTTCTGAGTATGAGAGACGCCGTAGTGGAGGGCTCCGGAAATTTCGACCACCTGGGGTTCTTTAACGTGCACTGACATCGCACAGCACATGGGCCTCAACA
>CM023482.1:10824733-10866622 GCA_013339685.2 Hyalomma asiaticum
CGTACAGGCGACGAAAAGCCTAGGGATCACGTGTACATTCCAAAGGAGGAACAGTGCCTCTCGGGGGTCTCAACCCGTGGGAAAGCCAGTGTTGCGGTGTGTGCAACAACACCAGAAAGAAAAGTTGAGGTTAAGAAGAGAGAAAGCACATATTCGAATTTGACAAACAAGAAATAAAATGACAACTCGACTGTGACTCAAACAATAGTATTTATCTCTTGAGTGTGGATATTGCTACGGACCCGTGCCACCGACCGTCAAGAGGCGAATAGGGAAAGACGACGAGGAGGACGTTTAGCGAGGTTTGCTCGCGCTGCTGCTTGATGGCCAAGCGCCTCAGCGTTCCTTGTTAGAATACAAACTGTATATAGCCTCGCCTCTTGCGTCTTTCGTCGTAACATCTTTGGTGGAAGTGCCGGGTAAGCTCTCGAACGGAGCTTCGCAGTGGACGCTTTCTCGAGCCTACCTTCATGGCTCCAGAAGATACCTCGTCCACAGGGATGCAGCGCCCCACCCCGAACACCTGCTGCCAATACGACCTACATCACTGTCGCCCTCCTCGTGATCCTGGCATTTTCTCTGGCACCAATGGGCAAGATGTCGAGAAGTGGGCTCAACCTCTACGAGCGTATCAGCACAACGAACCGGTGGGACCCTACTATCATGCTCGCGAACGTTATATTTTACCTCGGCGGCACCCCTCGTGTCTGGTTCGAAACGCACGACGTGGAGCTTACTCGTGTGGATGCGTTCAAGGACAGATTCGGGAGCTATTCGGCAACTCTCACGGGACCAAATTGCTGGCGAAACAGGCGTTATCCACCCGTGTACAGACGTCAAGCGAGCCTTACCTGATGTACATTCACGACGTTTTGGCTCTCTGCAGAAAGCTGACGCGCACATGACGGAACAAGAGAAGGTTGTCATATCCTCAAGGGAATTGCGGAGAAGCCTTCAACCTGCTCGTGTTTAACAACGTGTCGACGGTTGATGCATCGATCAGGGAATGGCCGGCGCCTGGAACTCGCAAAAAGCCGGCGAATCCCTCAACAATTGCCCGCTTGCCCAACACCGCCGCGACGTCATCCTGTGCCGATGTACCTAGTTCCAACGACACAGCTTGCAACGTGACTCGGATTGTGCGGCGAGAAATTGAGGCCGCTGTCCGGCGACCTTCGAGCGCAGCCCCTCCTCCACACCGTCAGTCCCGAACTCTATGATCCAAGCAGTTGTCCGCCAGGAGGTTCGCCAACATGGGACTTTACTCGGGCTGCTCCACGCATCACGCTGACACCCGCGCATGTCGCGGGAGTACGCCGCTTCGTTCACGGCCTTATATCAGCCACCTGTTTCGCAATTCACCGGAGGGCGCACTGCTGACGACAAACCGATATGCTTCGTCTGTCGTGGGATTGGGCATATATCCCGGTATTGCCGAAGTCGCTGGAACTCACCTGAACCGATATGTATGCGGGGTACTCTCGACCAAACAGCTATTACCGTTCCTATGCAACTCGCGCCCCGATTACACTGCCGCTCAACCTTCTGCATCCAGCCGCCCATACTCACGATCACCTTCGCCCACGGCCGTCACGTCTCGCTCGCCTCAGCCCCGCCGCTCATATTCGCCAAGTTCCCTCCCACGCTCTCAACAGGAAACTAGACGGTGCAGCGCCGGAGGTGCCGCTGCATTGCTCTCTACGCCCCAAAAGCCTATACTGACGATCCCGACCCATATTGAACTTGCTTGATGTACAAGTGACGGCGTCCTGTCTGCGCTCTCATCGACACGGAGCGCCCATATATCTGTGATCAGCTCCGATCTTCGAAAACCGGCTCAAGAAAGTTCTAACCCCTGCCGCGACGCAAGCTGTCCGTGTCGCGGACGGCGCGACAGCTCCTGTAATGTGGTATGTGCACCGCCCGAGTCTGCATACGCTGTATCGTTCTACCGTCGTCCTTTTCACCGTACTCGCCCGCTGCCCTCACGACGTCATTCTGCCTGGACTTTCTGTCGGCGCATTCCGCCCTAATAGACTGCTCAACTGGGTACCCTCCGACTTGACCTGCCTCACCTGGAGCCTGCAGAGCCGCCCCCAGTCGTCTCAGTTCGGCGGATTTCGTTCGCTTACCCCCTTCGACTATGACTTACCTTGAGTTGATCTCAGACCCACCTGTCCCTGATGGCGACTACATCGCTACCCCTGTGATCGAGGTCCTTCTCAGTCGAGGTATTACCGTCCCGCGCACTGTTTTTATCTATAACTTCGAACAGCGCCTGCATGCCTGTGGTCAACTTTGGCTTGACGACACAAGTACTGCCCCGAGGGATGTGTCTGGCGCAGATAAGCGCATTTGATGATTGTTCTATATCAGCTATCACAATCGAGGATGATGCAACTGACCTAGCGCATCTTCGCCATTGCGACTAGTGTTCTGCCAGATCTCAAGAAATGATAGCTCCCGAACCTCTCCCCAGCGCATGCTGACCAACTATGCCGCGTTCTTTTTGCCTACCGGCGATATTTTCGACCTTAACGAGCGTCCTTTGGCCCAAACTACAGCCGTGAAACATCGAATAGACACTGGTGACGCCTATCCTATTCATAGACGTCCATATCGGGTGTCTGCTGCCGAGCATCAAGTCATTCAAGCTGAAGTTAAGAAGATCTTACCAAGAACATCATTGAACCGTCATGCAGTCCATGGGCCTCACCCGTCGTATTGGTCAAAAAGAAAGATGGCTCTTGGCGTTTTTGCGTGGGACTATCGGCATCTCAACAAGGTTACAAAAAAGGACGTGTACCGTTACCACGTATCGACGACGCCCTGATTGCCTCCACGGTGCCCGCTACTTCTCATCTATTGACCTTCGCTCCGGCTACTGGCAGATTGCTGTGGACGACTTAGACCGCGAAAAAACTGCATTTGTCACACCTGACGGTTTATTTCAATTCAAGGTGATGCCATTCGGTCTTTGCAACGCGCCAGCTACATTTGAACGCATGATGGACTCACTCCTTCAAGGGTTCAAATGGTCCACATGTCTGTGTTATTTGGACGACGTTATAGTATTCTCCTCGACCTTCACGACTCACCTCGAGCGCCTGTCAGCAATGCTGGACGTTTTTCGCCGAGCCGGTCTTCAACTTAATTCGTCCAAGTGCCACTTTGGCCGTCGCCAGTTCACCGTGCTTGGGCACCTCGTAGATGCTAGCGGGTACAACCGGACCCAGGAAAAATCTCTGCTGTCACGAACTTCCCTGTTCCCCCAGTGTGCCAAGGATGTACGCAGCTTCGTCGGGCTATGTTCGTATTTCCGCCGCTTTGTGAAGAACTTTGCGGATGATAGCCCGGCCACTTACTGAGCTCTTGAAGAAGGATGCTCCTTTTGTGTGGGGCGAACCACAGGCTTCGGCGTTCGCTCAGCTCATACGCCTACGTACAACGCCGCCCATATTGGCCCATTTCGACCCTTCTGCGCCAACCGAAGTTCGTACCGACGCCAGTGGCCATGGTATCGGTGCAGTATTAGCCCAACGGCAGCGCGGCAGCGACCGCGTTATCGCTTACGCCAGCAGGCTTCTCTCACCGTCAGAACGCAACTACTCCATTACTGAGCGCGAGTGCCTGGCGCTCGTTTGGGCAGTAGCCAAATTCTGCCCATACTTATACGGACGATCCTTTTCGGTCATCACAGACCATCACGCGCTCTGCTGGTGGTCCTCCCTGAAAGACCCTACAGGACGACTTGGCCGATGGGCTCTGCGGCTCCAAGAATATTCCTATTCCGTGACATACAAGTCCGGCCAGCTGCACAAGGACGCCGATTGCTTGTCCCGTTACCCGGTCGACAGGCCCGACGATACGTCCGGCGATGTCAGTAGCACTTTTTCTGTCTCTGCCTTTACTAACATCGCAGACGAACAGCACCGAGATCTCTCTCTTCGAGCACTCATCGACCTCCTGCAAGGATCGCCGAATGACGCTTCTATGCGCCGGTACGTCCTCAAGGACGGCGTTCTGTACCACCGTAACTTCCACTTAGACGGGCCCGAACTACTTCTAGTGGTCCCCAGACAGCTACGTCGCACTGTTCTCTTCGAACTTCACGACGCACCCACTGCAGGACATCTAGGTGTATCGCGCACGTACGACCGCATCCGCCGTCGCTTTTACTGGCCCGGCCTCGCTCGATCAGTCCGACGCTACGTTGCTGCCTGTGATTCCTGTCAGCGTCGAAAAACTCCTCAAGTGCTACCTGCTGGTTATCTTCAGCCGATAGACATTCCAGTGGAGCCGTTCTTCCGCGTTGGGCTTGATCTCCTTGGCCCATTCCCAATATCATCCTCCGGGAACAAATGGATAGCAGTCGCAACGGATTACGCCACCGGTTATGCCATCACGCGGGCTCTTCCGACCAGTTGTGCCACCGATGTCGCAGATTTTCTCCTGCGTGACATCATCTTGCTCCATGGCGCTCCGAGACAGCTGCTCACTGACCGTGGCCGCAACTTCCTCTCCAAAGTTATCGACGACTTATTACGTTCCTGCTCCACGAAACATAAACTGACCACCTCCTACCATCCTCAAACAAACGGTTTGATGGAACGCTTGAACCGAACTCTCACAGACATGCTGTCAATGTACGTCTCGAAAGACCACCATGACTGGGACGTTGCTCTGCCTTATGTCACTTTCGCGTACAATTCTTCCCGTCACGACACTGCCGGATTTTCTCCATTTTATCTGTTGTATGGACGCGAGCCGACCCTGCCCCTTGACACCACTATTCCTCTAGCGGCCACCTCAGCGACCGAGTACGCGCGATGCCATTGCTCTCGCCGACCATGCACGCCAGATCGCCCGTACTAGGCTGAATGCTTCTCAAACTGCGCAGCGCCACCACTACGATGTCCGGCACCGCGACGCGCACTTCTCGCCTGGCGACCTCGTACTCCTTTGGTCACCTTCTCGCCATGTGGGACTGTCCGAGAAGCTCCTTTCTAAGTACACAGGGCCTTACCGCGTGCTCCGCCAAGTGACTCCCGTAACCTACGAGATTGCCCCGGTCAATGCCTCCTCGCCCTCTCCTGTCGGGTCCTGCGACACAGTGCACGTCAGTAGGCTCAAGGCCTACCACACTGTTTGGAGCCATGATCGTCCACACGCCGGGACGGCGCTTTTGACGCCGGGGGGTAGTGCTACGGACCCGTGCCACCGACCGTCAAGAGGCGAATAGAGAAACACGAGGTTTGCTCGCGCTGCTGCTTGATGGCCAAGCGCCTCAGCGTTCCTTGTTAGAATACAACTGTATATAGCCTCGCCTCTTGCGTCTTTCCTCGTAACAATATGTAACATGCAGTAAATAGGACATCATCATCATCATCATCATCATCATCATCATCAGCCTATTTAGGTCCACTGCAGGACGAAGGCCTCTCCCATCGATTTCCACTCCACCCTCTCCTGAGCGAGTTGGTTCCACTTTACGCCCGCAAACTTTTTAATTTCATCGCTCCATCTAACCCTTTGCCTGCCTCTGTTGCGTTTTCCCTCTCTTGGTATCCATTCCGTCGCTCTTACTGTCCATCTGTTATCTGTTCTCCTCATGACATGTCCTGCCCAGGTCCACTTCTTTCTTTTAATTGATATAATAATATCGGCTACTCCTGTCTGTTCTCTGATCCATTCCGCTCGTTTTTTATCTCTTAGCGTTACCCCTATCATTTTTCTTTCCATTGCACGTTGCGCGCTCCTTAGTTTCATCTCTAGTCTTTTAGTTATCCTCCACGTTTCTGCACCGTACGTTAGTACTGGGAGGATACAGTGATTGAATACTTTGCGCTTTAGTGAGAGCGGTAAGTTTCCAGTCATGATTTCGTAATTCCTTCCGAATGCGCTCCAGCCCATCCTTATTCTACGGAGAATTTCTTTTTCGTGGTTGGGAGTTCCTGTTATTAACTGTCCCAGGTATACATATTCGTTTACACATTGTAAGGGTTCATTGTCGATTGTAAATTCCTGTTCCTTAGCTAGGCTATTGAGCATAACTTTGGTCTTTTGCCTATTCATTTTTAACCCAATTTTAATACTTTCCCTGTTTAGGTCATTAATCATGTTTTGTAGTTCGTCTCCATCATTGCTAAAGAGTACAATGTCGTCTGCAAATCTTAAATTGCTGAGATATTCTCCATCTATTCGAATGCCCTTTTCTTCCCAGTCTAGACGTTTAAAGATTTCCTCTAAACATGCAGTGAATAGCATCGGGGATATCGTATCTCCCTGTCTCACACCTCTCTCGATCGGGATTTCTCTGCTTTTCTCATGTAGGAGTAGTGTGGCTGTGCAATCTTTGTATATGTTGTTTATGATTTTCACGTATACGCCAGGTACCCCTTGTCGTCGTAGAGCTTCTATAACTGCTTGTATTTCTATGGAGTCAAATGCTTTCTCGTAGTCGATAAACGCCATATAAAGAGGTTTGTTATATTCGGCGTACTTCTCAATTACTAGGTTGATAGCGTGGCTGTGGTCCATTGTCGAGTAACCTTTCCTAAAACCAGCTTGTTCTCTCGGTTGGTTAAAGTCGAGGGTTTCTCTTATCCTTGTAGAAATTACTTTTGTAAATAGCTTGTATATTACTGGGAGTAGGCTAATTGGTCTGTAATTCTTTAACTCCTTTATGTCACCTTTCTTGTGGATAAGGATTATATTAGCATTTTTCCAACTGCGCGGTATACTACATGTCTTGACACATTTCGTGAAGAGCGATGCAAGTTTTTCAAGTACAACATCTCCTCCGTCTTTGATCAAGTCGGCTGTTATACCATCTTCACCGGCTGCTTTACCGCGGGCCATGCCTTTAGCAGCTTTTTTGACTTCGTCAGTGGTTATACATGGAATTTCAGTATCTTCCTCTGATTCTATTTCTTTTAAGGTTGTATGGTCTGTCTGAGAGCTGTACAGTTCCGAGTAGAAATCTTCTGCTACCTTTACTATTTCGTTGAAATTATTGATAACGTTACCTTGTTTATCTTTTAGCGCATGCATTTTATTTTGTCCTAAGTGCAGTTTCTTTTTGACCGATTTAATGCTGGTGCCTTTTTCTACTGCTTTCTCTATTTCTCTCGTGTTAAAGTTTCTTATATCTCTTTGCCTGGCTTTACTGATCAACTTTGATAGTTCTGCGAATTCAATCTTATCTTTGGGCGAAGTTACTTTCATTTGTTGACGTTTTTTTATTAAGTCCTTGGTAGATTGGGACAGCTTATTTGTTGTTTGCTTTGCTGTTTTGCCCCCGAGTTCTATCGCTGTTTCAAGGATTGTTTTCGTTAGAGTTTTGTTTATTTCTTCTACATCGTCACCTTTTTCGCCTAAGGCCTCGAACTTGTTGCTTAGGGCGACTTTAAATTCTTCGTTCTTCGATCTGATTACCTCTAGATTACATTTTTTTCTAGTGAATAATTTAGTTCTTGTTTTCTTTAGGTTGAGTACAATCTTTGCTCTTACTAATCTGTGATCGCTGCATTTTATCTTCCCCACTACTTCTGTGTCTTGAATTATACCTGGTTGTTCGCACATTATAAAGTCGATTTCATTCTTTGTTTCCCCGTTAGGGCTTTTCCACGTCCACTTCCTATTCTTGTGTTTCTTGAAAAACGTGTTCATTATTCGGAGTCGGTTTCTTTCGGCAAATTGCACGAGCATATCCCCACGGTCATTTCTACAGCCGACTCCGTAGTTGCCAATCGCCTGCTCTCCACTTTGTTTTGTCCCTACTTTAGCGTTGAAATCCCCCATGACTACAGTGTATTGCGTGCGTACTTTCGTTATTGCTAATTCGATATCCTCGTAGAACTGCTCCACTTGTTCGTCGTCGTAGCTCGTTGTTGGCGCATATCCCTGGATTATCTTAAGTTTATACCGCTTATTTAGCTTTACTACGACGCATGCTACCCTTTCGTTAATGCTGTAGAATTCATCCACATTACCCGCTATATCTTTGTGAATTAGGAACCCGACGCCATATTCTCTCTTTTGGGGTAATCCTCTATAGCAGAGGACATGTCCATTGTTTAAGACTATGTAAGCTTCACCTGGTCTCCTAACTTCGCTAAGGCCAATGACGTCCCAACTAACTCCTTCTAGTTCCTCGAGTAGTTCCGCTAATCTAGCTTCGCTGGAGAGGGATCTTGCATTGAACGTTCCAATGTTTAGTTTCCAGTGGCGGCCTGTCCGGGTCCAGTGATTGTTACTGCCCTCTGCTGCTTCACAGAGCTGACCGCCGCCATGGACAGATGTTCTGCAGCTGCTGGACACTGAGGGCGAAGGTTTAATTGTAGACATCGTGTGGGAGGTGGTGGCCAAGTACTTCACCAGGGAGGCCAATTCCTGTTCTGGTGTAGGAGTGAGTCGTAAACGGCAGTTGAACGACTGTAAGCATTTCAGGTACCCAACCGTCGCCAGGCCCCCTGCCGACGTGATTTCGAGTAGTATAATAACAAACCGCAAAAAAAAAAAGGGGGGGGGGGGGCGTCGAACCTGTGACCCGTGGCGGCCCCGGTTTCGGCGCCTCCGCATCGTTAAACGTACATTCTTTCAAGGCCTTTCATGGGCGATAATTTCTATCCGAATTAATATTGCGTACAGTATTTGATCTCAAAATGTCCGCGATCTTCTAGTTTTGCTGATCGCGACATCCAGAACGTCATGGTTCTTAAAACTGCTCTGACAGGTAGACTGACGCGCGTGGAAAATCGTGTTTTAGCGAATCGTTTTAACTTGTCGGTTGTAGCTAAGCAGACCTGTTTTCGCGTGCAGAGTTCTGCGCGTTTGGCGAGCGTAGTCAAAGTTGGGGTAAAAGAAATTTTTGAAAACCTTCCATGTTCTCCCGCATACAGAAATCGTTTTTACTACGTACGTGAATATGAAGGAAAAAAAGAACAACAAACAAATTGCTGGTTGTAACCAATCGCGGTTGCATGATGTGCAATGAGTAATGAGATCTACCATTTAGTATGCCGGAATGGATGTGTGGAGACGAAATGGAAATAGACAGGCATCAGGGAGGTAACAGGCACACAGATACATACATACATATCTATAAACTAGCAAACACGCAAGCATACACCCCATCAGACACACGCAAACTATCTATTGTGGTGGTGAAGGTAGAGTGTCGCGTTCATTCTTATAGGAAGTGGGTTCAAACTGTTAATGCGTCATCCAATTTACATCGACCAGCTAAAGATTTGAGTGAAGGTTAGTAGTGTACGGCTTGAGTCTTACGGCAAGGAGGAATCAAGGCGTAATGTATAATCCTCATTGTGCTTGTGATGTTATTTTGTCATCTATCTATCTATCTATCTATCTATCTATCTATCTATCTATCTATCTATCTATCTATCTATCTCTATCTATCTATCTATCTATCTATCTATCTATCTATCTATCTATCTATCTATCTATCTATCTAATTTTCTTCGTTTCTTATGAGTTGCTGCTATCGGAGTCCGTCGGTTGTTATATCCAGCGCCGCATCGGTTTTTTTTTTTTGTGCGGAATATTGTGAGAACATGCAGCTGCGTTAGTAACTGACCGATCCTACTATCTGTTATGAGGAGAGGTTTGTTTAACTGCTCACCGAAATTATCGTCGGCGCGTTGGGCCCGGCGCGGTTGTAGTCCTGTCATAGCTCACACTTGCATTATTGCTCGCATTCGACTCTGCTTGTATCCGCAATGTCCGTCTTATTTATAGAAGGCCCATTCTAAGGAAGGAGATTCTCCTCTCTCCTCTCCCGCGCTGAACTGATTTTTGCGTTCAAGTAAGGCGGTGGGGCGACTTTGCTCACATGTTCCATTCCCCGCAGTTGTCTGGGGGGAATACCAATTGCTGAAATCCAGAACGTCATGGTTCTTAAAACTGCTCTGACAGGTAGACTGACGCGCGTGGAAAATCGTGTTTTAGCGAGTCGTTTTAACTTGTCGGTTGTAGCTAAGCAGACCTGTTTTCGCGTGCAGAGTTGTGCGCGTTTGGCGAGCGTAGTCAAAGTTGGGGTAAAAGAAATTTTTGAAAACCTTCCATGTTCTCCCGCATACAGAAATCGTTTTTACTACGTACGTGAATATGAAGGAAAAAAAAGAACAACAAACAAATTGCTGGTTGTAACCAATCGCGGTTGCATGATGTGCAATGAGTAATGAGATCTACCATTTAGTATGCCGGAATGGATGTGTGGAGACGAAATGGAAATAGACAGGCATCAGGGAGGTAACAGGCACACAGATACATACATACATATCTATAAACTAGCAAACACGCAAGCATACACCCCATCAGACACACGCAAACTATCTATTGTGGTGGTGAAGGCAGAGTGTCGCGTTCATTCTTATAGGAAGTGGGTTCAAACTGTTAATGCGTCATCCAATTTACATCGACCGAATAGGACAGACGGACACACTATTCAGGATAAGGTTCAACAACCATCGGTCCCATGTGCTCTCACTACATGGGCTTCCGCTCTCTAAACGCATCAACTTGAAAGGTCACAGCTTTGAGGACGTCAGGGAAAGCAACTTTCGGAGCACCAGAGAACGTGAGCAAAGGGAATCCTACTTCATGTACAAATTTGGCACAATTAAGCACGACATAAATGAACATCCAGGCACTCTCTCAGTGTTACGATCATTAGGAAGTGAACATTCCAATTGATAAACCTTGTAGCCTCTATTACAAGATCGACCATTATCACCAGTTATCATTACCGCCTTCGACCGCTTTTCTTCGTATTTCTTTTTTTTTCCTTTTTCTTTTTCTTTTTTTAAGCTGTGTGCGCCCGATTCTCTCGGCCTGGCCCTGTTGGTATTACCCGTGTAGTGCAAGCCGACACACGCAAAGTGGCTCCTGAGATCGTACGACAGGGGGGGACAAGACGTCATTGTGGTGTACACAGAGTTTGACTGCTTCGAAACCTCGCCTCTCTGTGCGGCTCTTTTTCTTCATGTCGCCCTTGCTTCTTTCTTGCCTACCGCACCCCGCCGTGCTGTAGCGCCGAGTGCGCGTTGCAAATGTGGCTGCAATCAGGAACACGAGTGCGGCGCCTTTCATGCCCGAATACGACTCCCCTTCTTCCCACCTGGGGCGCGTTCCTGTGCAGCGGCGCCACACGAGCAATAGCCAAACCACATAAGGTACGCCACTGAAGTGTCGTTAGTTTCGCCATACATAAGCCCGCGCCACGGTATACAATGCCTAATTGATTGAGTGCTCTTTAAAATATCTACGGACTCGGAAAGCACTGGCGCGGCGGACGGAACTCGTCCTTCTCGCTGTCTCCTCCATTTTCGCCCCTTTCTCTATTTTTTCTTTCCATTTTTCTTGTTTTCTGTAGCAAGACGGCAACTGGGGCGAGTTGGTGTCGTTTCATATTTCAACGTAACAGCGCACAATAAAACAAGACTCACAGAAGAAGAAACGATCTACACAAGTGCTTTTTTTTCTGTTTTTCTTTCTTTCTTTCGCTCTCTCTCTCTCTGTGTGTGCGTGTGTGCGAGTTGCTTTTGCTTGACTTGCTCAGCGTTTGTTGCAGTGGAGATGCCAGCAATCTTTTTATTATATTTTTATTTTTCGATTGTTATTATTTCCGCATGTTTTCACGCGACTCACTCTCTTTCCCATCCTTGTTCTTCTCTCCTTACTACCAGACAAAGTGTGGTATATAAGGCAATACTGGCCTGTGGGTAAGTTGTCTTGAAAAAGGTCGAGCTCCGACCGAAACGTTGATGTAATAAACCATCGGTATCTAAAAGGCGCATCGTCAATTCTGTTATAAACTGGCGGCAACCCAAGCTATATATATATATATATATATATATATATATATATATATATATATTGAAATACCACGGTTCAGGGAGCGCTATATTCCGTGAAAACCAAGATGGCACCCACGAAGAAGACACACGAGACAATGACTGATTATAGCGGTCAGCTTCATTGCCATCGCTTGCCACCATCGCGGGCCGCGCCGCGTCTCTCGCGTGGCTCGAGGTAGCAAGCCACGAAGAAAAACGAAGAGGACGAGCTCACGCTCACGGCCGGACTCGACGCTGCAGCCCGCCGCTCCGTTCAGCCGTGGACCTTGTTCGCTGCAGCTAAATAAAGTAGCGACGACGGCACGGCCTACGTCGGCCGCCGTTACGGCTATCGCTTCTTCGCTACACTGATGATGGTTTTGTACAGGTGATGAAGACGAAGTCCGAATCAGTGCCTACACTAATTCCCCCGCGGACGGAAGCGGCCAACCTGGCCACGAGTTAAACAGTGGAACGCAGATGAAAGGGTTTAAGGCGGGAGACATGCACGATTTCTGTTCCGCGGCAGCGTCGGTCAGTGGGAGCATGGACAGGTGTAACTCGGTAGTTCACAGGCGAGGTCTGCTCCATGACTTTGTAGGGGCCAATATAACGAGATTCGAGCTTTTCACATAAACCGGGTGTGCGTGCGGGAGTCCACAATAGTACATCGTCGCCCGGGCGGTGGACGACGACGCGGTGAGCGGCATCGTAGCGAAGTTTGCGGTCGTCTTGACTAGCTTCGGTGTTCATCCGGGCGCGACGGCGGCATTGGGCAAGGCGAAACACAAAGTGGTCGCAAATAAATGGTTAAGGGTTGACGGGGCCAGAGAAAAAAGAAACGTCCAGTGATGAGGTTGGTTGACGGCCGTATACCAGGAAAAACGGAGAGTACCCTGTAGTAGGTTGAACAGCGGTGTTGTATGCAAATGTGACAAATGGGAGAATGGCTTCCCAGTTACGATGGTCAGGTTCGATGTACAGTCTGTTTCACACTTAGGGGAAATCTCGGAGCGCGTGGCATCGCTATGCGGCCATGATGCGGCGAGCGCTGGAGTCGGCCAGCAGCGGCTTCTCGCGCAGGCGCAGACGCGCGATACGTGCAGCTTTGAACCGCGTCGTCTGCTACGACAGCGCGTGCTCGCTGTATTGTCGGGAAGCATGCTACTGTGTGCGGCATCGCGCTGATATCATCGTTAACGTGAGAAGTCAGCCGATGTTCTTCACTAAAGGTTCTTCGGCGTCATACTTTTGGGCCTGCATTGGCAAGAAAGGAGCTCTGCAAACCTAGCGTGACAACAGACTTGCTTTGTGTTGCCGGAGGGCCGGGGTACTGAGCGGGTGCACGCATGTTTCGTCACCGCGTCGGCTACCGTAATGCGCAGCGACAATAAACGCTACAATATGTGCACGTCGTGCTCGGTCTTTTCTTGACGGGACGGGAAACGAAAAGAAAGCATTCCACAGTAATAACTATGCAAGTCGATCACGATCAGACAAGTGGATCGGAATAAAGTAACGCTTTAGGTGACGAAATTGAGACGGAAGCAGCTCCTCTCTACAACATTGCATTGACACGTGACACGAGACAGGCGCTCTCCGTCGGCGCGACATGCACGCGTCGCACTTCCAACTTCGCTTGTTCATGTCCAGTCATGCGCACAGCAGCAGCCATGAGAGCGCTCATTCTTAACGGAAGGAAGCAAGGCGTAAATGTACTGAGTGAGCAGTGTGTCCCGTCGGAAAGTGGCCCACTCGTTGACGATTTGGGCTTATTGGTGTTTCGGCGCTTTAAACTGCGTGAGATAAAAAGGATAAAATGATATTGAAAAGACAAAATGCAATAGCACCGCTATCATTGGTCCATTGGCGAGGCTAAAACCACACGACTACCTGTAGATACGGGATTCAAGGATGCTTTGAGTTAAACTGGGGCAGCGTTTATTGTCGCTGCGCGTTACGGTAGCAGACGCGGTGACGAAGCATACGTGCACCCGCTCAGTACCCCGGCCCTCCGGCAACACAAAGCAAGTGTGTTGTCAAATTAGGTTTGCAGAGCTCCTTTCTTGCCAATGCAGGCCCGAAAGTATGGCGCCGAAGAACCTTTAGTGAAGAATATCGGCTGACTTCTCACGTTAACAATGAAACCAGCGCGATGCCGCACACAGTAGCACTATTCCCGACAATACAGCCAGCACGCGCTGTCGTAGCAGACGACGCGGTTCAATGCTGCACGCATCGCGCGTCTGCGCCTGCGCGAGCAGCCGCTGCTGGCCGACTCCAGCGCTCGCCGCATCATGGTCGCATCCCGATACCACGCGCTCCGAGATTTCCCCTAAGTGTGAAACAGACTGTACATAGAAAACATGTCGCACAGGGTCCGGTGAAAGCGCTCCGTTAGACCATTTGCTTGAGGGTGGTAGCTGGACGTTGTTTTATGCATGGCGTTGGAGGCTTGAAGAATTTCATGAAGTGTGCTTGAAATAAATGCCTTGCCTCGGTCACTCAAAAGTACGCGAGGGGCCCCATGGCGCAGGTATATGTCTTTTAAGATGAAGCTTGCTGCCTCCGAATCCGTGGCTGAGGCGACGGCGGCTGTTTCAGCGTACCGGGTCAAATGGTCGACAGCAGTGATGATACATCGGTTGCCGGTAGTAGTAGTTGGGAGAGGTCCGAAAAAATCAATTCCAATTACGGAAAACGGGTCTGCTGGACAAGGAAGTGGTTGGAGATTTCCGACCGGAGCAGTAGTAGGCCGCTTGCGGAGTTGGCAATGCTCGCACGAGGCAATATATTTAGCGACGCTCGTGGAAAGACCTGGCCAGAAGAATCGGCCCCGTAAACGTTCGTGGGTCTTCTGGAAACCCAAGTGTCCCGACGTAGGGTCTTCATGTGAAGCCTGCAAAACTTCAGCGCGAAGAGACTGGGGTACAACAGGAATCCATCGATGGCCCTCCGGGTGAAAAATATAGCGGTAGAGTGCGTCATATTCGAACTTGAATAGCTTGAGCTGTTTTCGTAGCCTTGCATTTGGCGGGAATGAAACACCTGTAAGCCGACTGATGACGCCATTGCAGTAAAATTCGGCACGCTGGTGAGTAGAAAGCACTGAAAGGCATTTGGATGGAGTACCGGAAGAGATAGTACTAATCGACGATGCATCCTCAGCGCGGCCAATTTGATGAGATGATGTGATGTGCTCCGTTGATGGCGGCAACGGGCAGTGTGAAAGAGCGTCGGCGTCCTGGTGCTTCCTTCCAGTCTTGTAGATGACATCGAAGTCATAGGCTTGTAATCGGAGGATCCAACGGCCAAGGCGTCCAGACAAGTTTATGAGTGTCGACAACCAGCACAGAGCATGATGGTCGGTCACAACAGTGAAATGTCGACCGTAGAGGTAAGGACGAAATTTTTCTATGGACCAGACAACAGCCAAACACTCTTGTTCGGTTATGGAGTACTTCTGTTCCGCTGTAGTCAAAACGCGGCTTGCTTACGCAACAACCTTCTCGCAAGATTCCAGGTCGCGTTGCAGCAGTACGGCACGAATTCCTTGACCACTGGCGTCGGTGTGCAACAATGTGGGCGCTTTGTCGTCGAAGTGACGAAGAACGGGTGGCGAGGTGAGTGCGCGCTTGAGTTCTTCGAACGAGGCTTCGCATTGATCGTTCCAATCGAAGGAAGCTGTACTAGACTGAAGTTTGTGGAGGGGCGATGCAATGCTGGCAAAATTCCGGATGAAACGTTGAAAATATGACGCGAGGCCACGGAAGCTGCGCAGTTCTTTTGCACGAAGTGGGCGTGGAAAGTTCAATACGGCAGAACTTTTGTCCATGTCGGTTCGATGCCGTCTTTCCTAACAAGATGACCCAGAACTTTGATCGTCGTGCTAGCGAAGCGGCACTTCTTCGTGTTTATTTGAAGCCCAGCATTGGAAAGGCACGTGAGAACTTCGTCCAGGCGTTGCAGATGATCAGGGAAGGTCGAGGAAAACGCCACGATGTCGTCGAGGTAGCATAGACAAGTTTTCAACTTGATGCCTCGAAGAACTGTGTCTATCATCCGTTCAAATGTGGCGAGAGCATTACATAAGTCGAAAGGCATTACGTTAAACTCGTAAAGACCGTCCGGAGTAGAAAAAGCGGTCTTCTCTTTGTCCACTCCGTGCATTGGAATTTGCCAATACCTGCAGCGAAGGTCAAGGCCGGAGAAGTATTGCGCGCCTTGCAAAGAATCAAGTGCGTCATCTATACGGGGCAAGGGATATACATCCTTGCGGGTGATCTTGTTGAGCCCGCGGTAATCGACACAAAATCGTATCGACCCGTCCTTCTTCTGTACTAATACAACGGGAGATGACCAAGAACTCGCGGAGGTACGTATGATGTTTCGTTGTAGCATATCGGCGACGTTCTCCTCGATGAGTTTGCGTTCTGTCGGGGAGACTCGGTAGGAACGGCGACGAACAATAGTCTGACCATCAGTGACGATACGATGAGACGCAACGGAGGTCTGTCCGAGTGATGAAGTGTTGGCGTCGAAGGAGGCCTGATGCTTCGTCAGCAATTTTAGCAACGCTTCACGCTGGGGAGCGGTTAAATCAGGGCTTATGGCAGAAACAAGGGCGGATGAATCAGGAGATTTGCTTTGCTGAGGCCGCGCTTGGGAGGCGTCAAGAGCAACGAGAGAGACTGGTTGGGTATCTACATAACAAGTCAGCGCTGATCCTTGAGGTAGGAGGATGGTCTCAGTGGTCATATTCAAACCAATGATTGCTGCAGAGTTTTCCTGGAAGCCGTAAAAGGCTGGAAGCGAACGCGATTCTACGGGCAAGACAGCGACCGTAGGGAGTGATGAACACGTCGCCATTCAAATATAGGTAGATAAAAGTGTGATGAGCTGTTCTTGACCAGGAGACATCACCGGATCTGCGGCTGTAAAAAAACGCAATCGTTGCTCGTCGATACCTCCGTTGCAATGATCGGTCTCTGTGATATGGACTACACGCTGGCGACAGGAGATTAAAGCGGACGCTGACGAGAAGAAGTCCCAGCCCAAAATGAGTTCATGAGCGCACGGAAATAAAACTGCGAACGTTATGTGATGACGGAAACCATCAATGAAGACACGCGCTGTGCATTGGGCGGATGGCCGGATGCTTGCTCCGTTAGCTCCAATCAAGGACGAGCCCATGTAAGGCGTGTTCACTTTTCGCAAACGAGAACACAGGTCCGCACGCATAACAGAAATAGAAGCACCCGTGTCTACCAAAGCTAATAATTGAACACCTTCCACAGACACCAATAACATGTTCGGCGGGCGTTCAGGAGGACTTGAAACATATTGCGGCGATGCAGCTTTCCCTCCAAAAACTGCATTGGTTAGTTTTCCGATCGTTGCACAGGGAGTTGCGACACAGGCCGGAGTGGAGAAACAGAGCGCCGGAGAGGTGATGGGGAGCGGCGTCTCGAGGCACGGCTGTTGGAGAAGTCGGGCGGAGATGGAGGTCGGCGAGGTGCAGGCATTGTCGACAGAACGGCTGTAAAAGCGAGGTGGTGGCTCATCGCGTTCAAAGGCGGCATAACCACGACGTTCGTCTTGCTGACGGCGACGGCAAAACCGGGAGATGTGGCCTCGAAAGCCACAGTAATAACATGTGGGCCGCGAGGAACGCCAGGCAGAATAGTAAGGTGGACTCGGTGCTCGGTAGGGTAAGGGTGCCAGGTGGTCGTGAACAGGCACAGGAGCTGGACTTGGAGGTGGTGCAGGAGGCATTGCAGCAGAGTGTCGGAACGGAACGAAAAACGAAAACGAAAAACGAAAAAAACGATATTTTTGACCGGAACGAAAACGTAACCGGAACGTTATTTATTATTTCGTTCCGGAGCAAAAACGAAATATTTTTTATCGTTTTTCGGTTCACGGGAAGACTTTACGATCCGGAACAACTGAGGTCATGCAACGTGAGCAATGATGCATAACTCAGGGTTCAACGTCAGCACGCATCTCGGGCAGGTATTTCAAAGGAAAGATGCGTTGAAATAATGCAGGAAACAAGAAAGTGGCAGCCATAGCTGTTTGTATTAAGTTCAAGCGGAGTTTCGCGTGCCTCTCACACAGGCCGTCGTGGAGAGGGCGTTGTCGTCGCTTATGTGTTGAAATTTTGAGACGAGCGCAAAGAGCGGCAACCGGACCTGTACATGTTAGCACAAGTGGCCCTTGGTGTGCCAGCCACACAAGTCAGCGTTGAGAGGGCATTTTCGGCAATCAAGTTCGTTTTGTCAGAGCAGTGGTCTCGCTTATCGTCGAGTACACTTGATGACCTGCTGCATCTGAAATCGTGTGCCCCCCCTTGACGAAAATTCGGGATTCAAACTTGAGGAAAAATGAATACGAAGTTTATGTTGTGTCCTTGCTTCGAAACTTTTTGCGACTTCCCTCATACTCACACCGTGGCTTTGGGACGTAAAACCCCAACAATTATTTTTATGTATTAGTTCAGTATCTTTTGCTGTTTTTAAAAGGTACCTTTAATATTAAGTATTTCGTTCGTTCTTATTATTGAAAAAGAAAACGTTATGAACCGTTACGGAACGTCTATTTTTCGTTCCGGAACGGAAACGAAACGGAACTTTTTTCTGCGGAACGAAACGAAAACCGGAACGAAAAACATTTCGTTCCGACACCCTGCATTGCAGTAACCTGTGCGTACGAGGCCGGTTGTGCACAAAGAGAGGCGGTAGAATGGTGGGGGATGTGAAGGGATCACAAGTCTTCTTTAATAATGCCTTGCAAGTCAGTATACACGGGTTGGACGTGAGCGCTGTTGCTAGGTGGCGAGCCGTAGGCTTGCAATTCCTCACGGATTATTGCTCGTATGATGGATCGGAGCTCCATGATGTTTGCCAAGGGTTTGTCTGAAAAGTCCGATCGAGGCGTTGACACACGGAGATGACTTCCGATACCGTCGACGTGTTCTGCGCAGCGAGGGTGTTGAAAGCAGTAGGCCCTATGCCTTTAAAGGGGCACTGACACCAAAATTTCGCTGCTAACATAGCCTGCGAGATCGATTTTCGTGGACATACAGATGTGATCTACCAAATCTCAATGGCGAACACAGCTGCGAAGATAATTTAAATGAATATTGAAGTTCGCATGCGCAGTCGAGCGCTAGACGCCGTACATCGCGACATCGACAGCAGCAAAGGTGACCTGAAGGGGACCCCCAACTTCCGCGACGTCACCACGGCTGCCGAGCTCCGACAGTGCAGCTAGCAATGATGACGTCATAGCCGCCATTGCTTATTCGCTGCGGCTGCGTTAGTAGACTGCCGGCGACGCCAGATCTCAAGAAAATAGTTGCCACCCAACAACGATGACAGCAACAGCGACAACAACGCGTAGGACGTGCGACTGGCGAAAGAAAACGAGCACGCGGCGGTTGTCGTGCGGAAGTGCGTCACAGTTATGTGTGCTCACGTGTCCGAACTTGTCTACTCCATCGCGAGCGCTAGATGGCGCCAGTTTCACCGGGCGCCTCGTCGTTTTTTCAGCTCTCCCAAACCAAAACTGAAACTAGTGGGTAATAAACATGTCGTAAATAATTATCTGACGCGCGCTGGAGCAAATGATGTGCCGTGTTATGGCTAACAGGTCCCCATCTACGTACTTGCAGCGAAAAAACAGCAGACGAAAATTTTGGCGTCAGTGCCCCTTTAAGGAGATGTCGCACGCGGTCACTTTCGGGCATGGCGTTGTCGACACGGCGGCAAAGCGCAAGAATGTCCTCAGTATCCGAGGTGTACGACTCGCCGTAATGTTGGACGCGCTCAGACATCTTTTTCATCGCGACCTCCGAGCGAACCGTGGGCGTGCCGAAAATCCGCGTAGCTGTTCCTTGAAAGAAGGCCAGTCACGGAAGTCGCTCTCATGATTTATGAACCATGTCTTGGCTACTTGGGACACGTAGAACGGCACGTTGGTTAGTTTTGACGGCTCGTTCCAGTTGTTGTATGCGCTCACCCGGTCATAGATGTCTAGCCAGTCTTCGACGTCCTCACCAGGCAGGCCGGAGAAGATTTACGGATCGGGGTGACGGTTGTTGGCATTTCTGGGAGGAGGGGCCGTTGGGGCTTGGGCCAAGCGTGAGGACGCTGAGGGCTCGTCTTGCGACATCGTGGGCTGCTGGCGTAAGCGGCGTCCCGAACGTAGCTCCAGGAGAGATGTTGAAAAGGCGAGAGGGCGAAGGGATCTTAAAGCACCTCCACCACTTGAAATACCACGGTTCAGGGAACGCTTTATTCCGTGAAAAACAAGATGGCACCCACGAAGAACACACACGAGACGATGACTGATGATGGTTTTGTACAGGTGATGAAGACGAAGTCCGAATCAGTGCCTACAATATATATATATATATATATATATATATATATATATATATGTATATATTGTCACGAAGATAAGCAATACACTATCGCCGGAAGAGGACAGCCTTCTTCAATGGCAGCCAGCACCAAAAGAATGCTCGCACAACTGCGCTCTTCGTCGTCTTCCCTGTGCTCGAGATCGGTTCCTGTAGTGGGGAGCTTGCATCTCGAAACTTGCTCCATGGTGGGCACTTTGCTTGGCGTCATTACTCCCCCCTGTGAAAAGCGGCCGTCCCGGTCGCCGTCGAGGGAGATGCAAAGGAAACTGAGGGCACTGACAAATATGGTCAGATGACAATTTATTCACGGCCGTAGTACGGCTTGATACGCATTACGTGACTATCCACTTGTTTCCTGCAGAGAACGGGGGGAATGGACCGAGGAGATGCATTCCCATCTGCTGAAACGGTGCTCCAGGGGGTTCCAAGGCTTGAAAAAGTCCAGCAGGTTTTAAAGGTGGAACCTTTCGTCGCTGACAGTCACGACAGCTTCTCACATAGCGCTGAACGGACGAGATTAGCTCCGGCCAATAGTGTTTCTGCCGTATGCGTGCCAACGTCCATGGAAACCTTAGGTACCCGGCACAAGGATCGTCATGCCATGCTTGTAAGACTTCTGCACGCATCGAAACTGGAACAACGAGTAGGTACGTTTCCTTGCGGTTTTCGAAATTTTTCTTGTAGAGGATGTTGTTCCGGAGGCAGTAAGAAGTGAGCCCTCGCGACATGGGGCGTGGAACAACGACGTCCGCACCCTCACGGTATCTGATCAAAGGCAGCAATGTTGTGTCGGCGCGTTAGTAGTCAGCCATCCCGACAGTGTCGACGACGCCGAGAAACGTTAAATCTCTCTCTAAATCAGTCGCTTTCAGAGTTAAAGGTACACGTGAGAGGCAGTCAGTGTCGCCATGTTTCTGCTCAGACCGGTAGACCACTGTGACGTCGTACTCCTGAAGACGAACGCTCCACGAGCGAGGCGACCTGATGGATCTCTAAGTTTCGCAAGCCAACACCGCGAGTGGTGGTCGCTCACAATGGGAAAAGGCCTCCCGTAAATGTACGGTCGGAACTTAAAGATTGCGAAAATGAATGCTAAGCACTCCTTTACCACCGCGAGTAGTTGACTTCCGCCTTTGTGGGCTCTTCAGACGTACGGACACCTCAGTGACCGAAGAAAAAAAGGTGAGACATCTTATGCGGGGTATCAGACAAGAAATATTCGCAGGCCTTATCCGAAACCCGCCAGCAACACTTGCGGGCTTTATTGCTGAAGCGACAGCCACGGAAAGAGACCTTCGCCAGCGTTCCAGGCAGTGCGATCGTGACGCCTCTGAACTTTCGAACGGCTCTCACACGGCGTCGGGAAACGACAATGCGGACTTGCGGGAGCTGATCCGCTGATCCTAATGGTTGTCAGAGAGGCGCTCCAGAAAATGCAGGTAACCGCCGTACCACCAGCTCGAAGTTGTGTGGCGGAGATGGTGCGCGGTGAGATTCGACAAGCCGTTCAAGGTCCGAGCTACGCCACGAAGGCCAGAATGCTGTGCGGTACCACAACGTTGCGGCGTACCACAACGCTACGAGGTACCATACCAGCAGGAACCGGTCCGCTTAAATTACGCGGAATCCGCCCGGCGACTGTCGCTATACGCCGCCTCAGAAGCCGTTCAGCCCGCCGTTCAAACAGAAGCAGTATCCAGGCGTCGTAGTATACCACTCGTAGAGTAGTCGAGGCCACAGAAAGCGACATCTGGCGGACCCCTGACTCCAGGCCCCTCTGCTTCCATTGCGGAAAGGCTCGCCACGTCTACAGGACGTGCTCCTACCGACGTGTTGGTCTCCGTGGGTTCGCTACAAGCGCACCTCGCACACGCCCTGGTGAGCAACCTGTGGAGATAGAAAACTTCCTCGCGAGCCAAAACCGTTCATGTCAGCATGGAAGACACGAGCTCGTTCTGCGTCGCCTGCTCGATAACGGTCACCAAGTCTCTCGTTTTCCCGTGACCTCCACCATGGTGGGTCGCCTAGCCCTGCAAGCCCGGAAAAGTGAGTTCAGCGACCTCCGGAGGTGAGGCTGCCGACGCCGAACGAATGGAATTTTCTCCGTCTCGACGACAACGACGACAACAGACCGATGTCCACACAGGCACACACAATTCCAGGCACGTCGTGACGTCGGAGACACTGATTGCTGTAGACGATGACGAAGTTACGGCCTTAATTAACAGTGGTGCCGACAGCTCGGTTGTGAGTAAAGACCTCGCGGTAAAGTTAAAGAAAGTTTTTACGCAATGGACAGGACCACAAGTCCGTACTGCAGGAGGTCATCTACTAACCCCCGTCGGCAGCTGTACTGCTCGTGTGATCATTCGCGGATTTACTTACCTCGAGTATTAATCATCCTGCCCGATTTTTCGAGGGATATGATACTTGGTATGGATTTCCTGCAGACGAATGGAGCTATAATTAATTTGGAAAAATCAAGCGTAACTTTCAGCGAAAGCTATAGTGAACGATGGTGGCGCCGACAACAATGCTGACAACGCCTTGCGCATCGTTGCCGACAACGCAACGGTACCGCCCTGAAGCAGCCTACTGACGTTGGTAGCATGCGACGCATTCGACAGCTACAAAGGCATCACCGAGGCGAACATTCCGCTACTGCTTGAGCGGAACCTCTATTGCACGAGGCCTCGTTCACCTTCAGAACCGATGCTCATTAGTGCTGTTGACAGGGCTGGGGAGTATCACGATAGTATTTCAGATACATTTTCGAGTATCTGTATTGCTGTATCGAGATACATTTGAAAAATGCATTTGCATCGCGGTAGGGAAATACATTTACGATGCATTGCCCGTATTGCGACACTATGCAGGACACGGGTGTCTTGTTACTTTTTTTTTCCGGGAACGAGCTGGGAGCGCTTACAAAAACGGGTTTTTAAGCGGAAATTTGGTGCCCTTCCGCTGCTGTTCCGCTCATTCACCCCCCGCTTGGGGGCGGTGTCCTGCCACGTGCGGGACAGGTGTGCGGATAGCGCATGGAACTCCGCAGAAAAAGTTTTTCCAGATTTCTCGTTCGCGAATCTTGTGTTGAGGCTGAACCGACGATGTTTAGATGACGGCCTATTTGAGACGCGCTCCTGTTGCTTAAGTGTAATTAACATGCCAAACTTTTCAAATAGTACAGATCTTTGTTAAATAAATGTACACTTTTCCTCAGTTCTTTCGTTAGTGATTCCAGCACTTTGCTTGAGCTATGCTGTTTCTAGCATAGCTAATACTTTTGCAGCCAAGCATGTCGATTTCGGTGTACGATGTGTTACTCTTGGTGTGATACAGTATAATGTTTATTGTAAGTCATACCTTTACATTTGTCATTAAAAATTATGTACACTGTAAGGCGCCCCGCCACGGTGGTCTAGTGGCTAAGGTACTCGGCTGCTGATCCGAGGGTCGCGGGATCGAATCCCGGCCGCGGCGGCTGCATTTCGATGGAGGCGAAATGTTGAGGCCCGTGTGCTGTGCGATGTCAGTGCACGTTAAAGAACCCCAGGTGGTCTAAATTTCCGGAGCCCTCCACTACGGCGTCTCTCATAATCAGAACTGGTTTTGGGACGTTAAACTCCACAATACAATACAATACAATACACTGTAAGGCTCCTTAGTAATGCCTTAAGGGCACTCAGGGTACTTTGATAAAATATTGAATAAATTGCAAGTTTCAATGCGCTGCAACATTTTAAATATTAGGCTGCACTTAACAAATGTATTAGCGGAGTATGAGCATCCCCGGCATATAAAAAAGTATTTCGGTATCAGTATTGCTGTACCTGTATTCCGAAAGACGTTTTCGCCTTTTTGCAAAAGTATCTCTGAAATATCCCGCTACGTCAATTACAAATGTATCTCAGTATCTGTATTTTATGCTTCCAAACCGTATATTTCGATATCTGCATTCCGGAGTACTTCTTTCGGGTATCTCTGCCCAGCCCTGGCTGTTGAGAAACTTCAGCAAGGAATGCCAGCACGTACCTCAAGGCACAGCTGTCGTCTTCCTCCATGAAATAGCTGCTTTCATAGATGTCGCCTCACTAGGAACAGCTTCGTAAAACCTACTGAAAGACGCCACTCTGAAGGATCACATTCAGATTAACCCGGACTTGCTGGATGGGTGGGAACTTTGCTTGGCGTCAATATATGTATGTGACGCGCGGCTCTATATATGTATGTGACCCGTGACGCTAGAAACGGGAGACGCGCCGTGGTGGATTCGCCATGCTTTTATTCCACTACACGTGCATCCTCTTCTTCATCGCCCGCTTGTTACGTCACATATATTGTTACAGAAGGATTCTTCACGTTTTCAGAGCGAACCAGACGAGTCTGCTTGGTGACCGAGGCAGCCGCTTAATGTCGTTCTGTTCTTCCCTGTCCGTTCCCTGGCTATTCTTGGTGGTACCGGTGGTTCGCCGGAAGAGCTCGTGACATTTGCCCGCTCGCAGACGAATCCCGCCGGGCGAGTCAGTCATCTCGTGGAATGTAACGCTTCAGACGGGCGACGTGAGTCACTTCAGTTTTCTCCGAGCGTCGTCCACTGTTCGCGAGATGCGCGATGCGATAGTATACCTCACTGAGTTGTTCCAAAACAACATAGGGGCCGACATAGTATGCGAGAAACTTTTGGCACGGCCACGCTCTGCAACGGTGTCCAGAGTCACACGAGGTCATCAGGATCGTCGCGGTGATGCTCGTCATAGGGTCTTTATGGACCGATGTTGCGTGCGAGGCTCCGTAGCCTGGAGGGACGTCGCGCTACTTATGCCTGTCAATTGATTGCTTGTGTTGTGCGTCAATCTTTGACCGCCAATCAATTCCTTGTGTTGAGCGTCAATTGACGAGGTTGTTGTCAATTGATTGCTTGTGTTGAGTGATGTATGGAAATATCATGGTGAGTGTGAAGCGCGCCGGACGAGCGTAAAGAAGTAGACGGTGGTCTCGTGTCTTGCGGTGTTGAAGGCGTAAGTGACGAATTGCAAGATACTGTCCTGATTCTTGTGTGACGTATCAACGTATATGGACAGCATGTTGGGAAGCATTCTGTCTGTGTGCTTGACAAGACCATTGGTTTGCGGATGGTAGGGTGAGTAATGGCGGAAGATAGATGAACACAGACGAAGAGTGTTCGACTACAACCGCGATAAAGTGAGGCCACGGTCACTGGTTACGATGGGAGGGGTCCATGTCGGAGGATAACGTGAGACAAGACAGACTTCTCTTGCCGTGCTCGATGGCAGCGCGGCCATCTGACAGTAGCGTGTAAGGTGGTCTACGCAGACGATAACCTAACGATTGCCATTTGAGGATCGCGTAATAGGGCCAAGAAAGTCTACACGAACTTGCTCAAATGGAGCTCTAGGAGGAAGAACTGGCTGAAGTCGGCCATGTGGCGCGTTCGAAGGCAGCTTGTAACGCTAACTTTTGGAGGAACTGGCAAAGTACCAGTTGACATCTGTCCGGATTTTCGGCCAGTAGAAGCGTGCTTCAGCCCGGTGGAGCGTTCGTGTGGAACCGCTCTTGCCTGAAGTTGGGTCGACGTGCATGGCGAATAAAATTTCACTGCACAGACGCTTCGGAATGACTAAGAGGTACCGTGCACCAGAAGTCCAGTAGTTCTTGTGGTACGAAACGCCGTCGCGTATACGAAAAAGACTGTCTGCAGGCGACTTCCGTTCTACCGCGAGAAGCGCCTGTAAGCTTTTTTCCGTCTGCTGCTCAGAGATGAGGGTACCCATGTCCCGAAATTCTGTGGACGGAAAAGTAGTTCAGCATCGCATTCAGTGGTCGGAAGTGGCATCCGAGAGAGAGAATCAGCATCCGCTTGCCGACCGCCACTCTTGTAGCAAGTAACTAAATCCTATTTCTGTAGACGGAGGGCCCAAGCGCACTAGTCCGCATGAGGGGTCGCGAAGATTCACGAGCCAGCATAGTGAATGATAATCCGTGACCACATTGAAGGGGTGTCCGTATACCGTTGCACTGCGAACATGATCACCAGACACTCTTGTTCAGTGACTGTGACGCCAAATCTGGCTACGGTCGTTATATTGGCCAGCCGTCTAAACTTGGGTGCGATTCGGCGTTTATTTGGCGCCTCGTATGTGCGACGGTGTCGCATAACATCTGAAACGGTGTTAAAGTTCCCTATCCCAATGAGGAAGCTGTACACGCCTTCCGCAATTCCTTTTAACACGTGTCCCATCTTCTCAGGCATTCGAGGGTTGACGGTTCTGCACAGTTTCAGTATCTCCTCGACATAGGTAGTGCACCTCTCGCCTGGCACCTTAGCTCTCTGAGCCAGCGTTAGTTCCGCTCGTTTTGTCTTTGCGTCCGTGCAGCGGAAACTCTTCCTAATTTTGTGAACAAAACGTGGCCACATAGTTATCGCGTCCGCGTAGTTCTCAAACTAAACCAACGCCGTACCGGCCAGGATGAAAACGACGTTCCTGAGCAGGTTGGCAGCGTTGCAGTTATTGTATCAGCATACCCTGTCGTAATGGGTTAGCCATTTCTCCACATATTCCTCTGCCTTCGCCGAGAGGGTGCGCGGCTCTCGGTAGTGCTGGAAAGAGGCGAGGCTTGCCGAGACATCGCTTGTAGGGGCATCTTGGTCTGGAGCCATAATGGGGCAGAGTGGCGAAAGTCCGGAAAGGCTACGGCTTCTGCATTGTTCTTGTGCTGATGTCTCCGTCGCAGGCCATGGGAAATACCCAGCACGTCTACCAAATGTTAGACAGAATGTTCACAATTTAAGAAAACTATACGAGTCCACTTGGTGACGGAGGCAGCCCGTGAATGGCGAACTCCGGTTCATGCCTCCCTGTCAGCCGGTTATATTTGGTTATACCGGTGGTACGCCGCACAACCTCATAACAGTATATATATATATATATATATATATATATATATATATATATATATATATATATATATAGATATATTGTACTATTAATGAAATAGTAGTGGGCAATGGACAACCCAGTTTCCTGGATTCATGAAGACGACCACGAGACTGTCCCTGGTCCTTGTTGCGGCGTAGCTTGAACAGTGCCACCTCTCGCTACCAAACACTACTGTTCGAGGACTGTGGTCAACCTGAACACTCCTCGACAATTGGTGGAAAGGGCGGGGGATTTCCCTACAGCCGAATCCTGGAACTACCCAGCCGGACAATCCCTTCAAGGACTGCCATGCCTGAAGACGCTGGGCCGTCCGACCCTCCCCAGCCAGCCCCATCACCTGCAGTCGTTTGTTAGGGTACGCCACGCCAGCGAGACCGTCCCATTTCCAGTGGGACAGATGATCAGGACGTGGACGATTGGCTGTGTACGATAGAGTTACCGTGCACAACAAGTGGAATGACGTCGACAAGCTAAGTTACGTCCTCTTTCACCTCTCCGGCGTAGCCAGTCTGGTTTCGGAACCACGAATCCGACTGTTCCACCTGGGCACAATTTAGAACGAGGTTTCAAGAAGTCTTCGATCGTCCTGCCGTGCGCAAGCCTAAGGCCCAACGACACCTGCGCGGTCGCGCTCAACAAAAGGGCGAAAATTTCACCAGCTACATTGGGGATGTAGTGGACCTATGCCGCCACATTAATCCATCCATGACTGAAGATGAAAGGGTGAAGAATGTCCTGAAAGGCATAGAGGATGACGCCTTCCAAATGCTATTGGCAAGGAACCCTGGGACGGTCACAGATATAATTGCGCTTTGCCAGAGCTACGAAGATCTGCGCAAACAGCGGCTTTCAACACGGCGCGCTCTCTCCACGGACGGCGAGATCTCTGTCGTACAGCACATTGCTGCTACAAGCAATTCACTACTATTCGACCAAATCAAGCAGTTCATTCGAGAGGAAGTCGCGCGTCAACTTTCTCTTTTGCCAACTGCGCAATCGTCTGAGTCGACGTTGTCGCCTGAACTCCGACAAGTTATACACGACCAAGTCGCCGACGTCGTTCAGCTCTTTCAACAGCCACCCCCTGTAACAGCTCCGCTTACTTACGCTGCCGTTGCTGCCAGGCAGAGACCTTTCTCTGCACCTGCGCAATACGCACCTACCAGCGCCGTCCCTTCAACGCCGCCTGCGGCTGTAAACTACACCCCTGCGGGCATCTACTATCCGCCACCGCAGCCCCTGCACCTGGCTCGACCTGCGGTTCGTGCTTTCAGTCTGTGGCGCACCCAAGACAACAAGCCCATATGTTTCTCATGCGGCATCGCTGGTCACGTAGCACGGCTCTTCCGCTGGTGCCTTTGGTATCCTTCAGACTCTGCGAGCCACATGGATGGATGGATGGATGGATGGATATTAGGAGCATCCCCTTTATAACGGGGCGGTAGCCGGGCCACCAAACTCTAGCTTTATTTGTTTCCTCTACAAACAATCATTTCCCCAATCACACATATTTTCGCAACTAATTTTCCTCCTCGTCTATTTATTTTATCTATTATCGTTCCGCTGTGATGCAACAATCTTACCCGAACTACCTTGCGCTTTTGTTTGCTCCATACTTTTGCGCCACCAATGCTCTAAGCGTCTTTTACTTATCTCTATCGCCGGCATGTTCAGCTTTCCCCTGTTACTCCTGAAACCCGTGGCCTCCTGTAGGGTAGTGTCCACAGCTACACCTGGGTGGACATCTCTACATTCAATCAAAATATGATCTGTCGTTTCCCGAGCTTTTGCACAGCACGTATGTGTATCCTCTTCTTTATTGAATTTTGCTCTGTAACTTCGGGTTCTCAGGCAACCGGACCTTGCCTCAAACAGTAAAGTGCTTCCCTTTGAATTATCGTAAAATTTTTCTCTCTTGATTTCGTCTTTCCCTTTTCGGTAGTTGTTCAATGCCGGTTTCTTCTCCATTCATGCTATCCAATCCGAGTTCTCCGGCGCTCTGACCATGCTCTTAACGCTCTTTTTCGTCCCATCCGCTTCGTTACTGGATGTATACTTACTGGTAAGCCTCCTAGTTCTCTTCCTCCATTGTGAATAAACGTTCTTCCTATACAAATACCTGAATACTTTCGCTGCCCATCTATTTTCTTTCATATTCCTTAATCTCTGTTCGTACCTAATTTTACTCTGAGCTTCCCTTCCCTCAAAGTCAGACCATCCCATATCCCCCTTAACAGCCTCATTTGTGGTCTTCCCATGGACGCCCAGTGCGAGACGTCCGACCGTCCTCTGATTCACGTCCAGCCCTGATTGTACCTCTGACCTCATGCACACCACTGAGTTTCCGAATGTAAGTGCTGGCACCATTACACCTTTCCACAAACCTCGAATTACCTCGTACCTGTTGTAACCCCACACCGCTCTATGCTTCATTATTGCGGAGTTCCTCTTTCCTTTAACTATCATAGCTTTTTCTTGTACTTCCATGTATCTATTCCCATCATTTATCCATATCGCGAGCTATTTGTACTCTCGTACTCTGGGTATCTCCTCGCCCTGTATTGATATGGTCTGATCGTTGCTGTCATTGAATATCATCCAGCCGCATTTTGTCACACTAAATTTTAGCCCTAACACTTCACTTTCCCGACCACATATATTAACGAGACCCTCCAAATCTGTTCGAATGTCTGCGAATAGCACAGAACAGCGGCACAGGCTCCCCCTACCGTCCTGCTGCTGCCACTCCGCGCTTCGATGCTTCGCCTCCTTCCAGAACCAGCCGTCGGTCCCCATCTCCCCGTCGACGTTCTCTATCCCCCCTTATCCGCCACTCGGAAGCTGTTCAAGAGGAAAACTAAAGGTCGCAGTTCCGGAGGCAAGAACTGCGACCTCAGTGAACTACTTAATCCCTCGTTTATTCCCTGCGAACGTTACTGAAGTTTACGCTGAACATATTGCCGTTAACGCGCTTGTCGACACGGGAGCCGCAGTATCAGTTATTTCCGACGAGCTTCGCCTTAAACTACGACAAGTCGCGAAGCCCTTTCTTGCAGTTTCGCTACGTACAGCAAGTGCAGAGCCGGTTGAATCCTTGGGAAAGCGCACTGTCCGTGTGGTCATGGCGGCTGCTCTATACCACATTGAGTTCGTTATCCTATCCCGCTGTTCTCCTGCCATGATATTAGGATGGGACTTCCTGTCCTCGCATCATGCAGTTATCGATTGCGCACGTGCAGAACTGGCGCTATCTCCATTCGGCAGCAATCTTTTTGAAGATTCCTCGCGGGCTTCTCCCCGAGTATGCGTCGCCGCTGACACCGAGATTCCTCCGTTCTCTTCCGCCCTTGTTCCCGTTTCCTGCGTTGGGCTTGCTGACACCGCAGTTCTTTTCACGCGGTCTCATCTTGCTACTCGCCGTCATCCCATCTTAGTTCCGTTTTCTCTTCTGGACGTTCGGCATGGTTCCAGCGCACTTTATGTTTCGAACCTCTTTTTTTTCTCCTGCAAGCTTGCATCAAAACGAGTGTCTCGGCTATGGGGAAGAACTTGACCAACGCTTTGTCTACTATGTGCCTGACGAGGCGGCTCCTCCGCGGGTTGACGCCATTGAAATTTCCCCTTCTCTGACAGCGCCGTCATGTGAAAGAATAGTCTTGCGCTCCATTGACTGCAACCTCACTCCGAGCCAACGCACTCAGATTGTCGACCTCCTCAACCGCTTTCGTTCCTCATTCGACTTCCAGCAAGCACCCTTAGGCCGTTCTACAACAGTTGTCCATCCCATCGACAAAGGCGTTCACGCACCGCTACATCAGAGGCTGTACCGTGTCTCTGCGTCATAGCGCCACGTAAACGACGAGCACGTCCAAGACATGCTCAAACGTGGCGTCATACAAACTTCGCAGGGTCCCTGGGCTTCCCCTGTAGTGCTGGTCAAAAAGAAAGATGGGACAATGCGCTTTTGTGTGGATTATCGGCGACTCAATTAGGTAACACGCAAAGATGTCTATCCTCTTCCACGAATTGACGACGCGTTAGACTGCCTCCAAGGCGCCGAATTCCTTTCTTCTTTAGATTTGCAGTCCGGTTATTGGCAAGTTCCAGTTGGCGAAGAAGACCGCCCGAAAACAGCCTTCGTTACACCTGATGGTTTATATCAGTTTACCGTGATGCCTTTTGGCCTGTGAAATGCGCCCGCCACATTTGAAAGAATGATGGACAATATCTTGCGTGGCCTAAAGTGGCAGATCTGTCTTTGTTATCTCGTCGACATTGTCATATTTTCGCCTGATTTTTCTTCCCACCTACTTCGCCTTGAACGCGTCTTCACATGCGTCGCTGCTGCCGACCTGCAGCTCAATTTGAAAAAGGGCCGCTTCGCTGCATGGCAAGTTGTCATCTTAGGCCACGTTGTTTCAAAAGATGGTGTACTCCCTGACCCAGGGAAATTCCGCGCTGTTGCATAGTTCCCACGACCAAGGACCCTGACGGAACTTCGTTGCTTCATCGGATTGTGTTCTTATTTTCGACGTTTCATCCGGAACTTCGCCACCGAAATATCACATTTGACGAAGCTTCTCCGTGCTGACAGCAACCTTTCAACTTGGTCACCAGACTGTGATGCCGCACTCGCAACCTTGCGTCGCCTGCTCACCTCGCCGCCAATCCTGCGCCATTTCGACCCGAGCGCACCGACAGAGATACGCACGGACGCCAGCGGCGTGACTCTCGGCGCTGTTCTTGTTCAACGAAAGGCTGACTTCGATGAGTTCAGTCGCGCACTAGCGATATGGATAAAGCCTCAGCAGCTATTGAAAAGAATTTTGGACCTGTGAAACTGAAACCTTCTGTAATAAAACAACGAGCTATCGATCTGCTGTTGAAACATAATCTAGATAAGGTAGCTTCCAGCGTTAAAAAGGCAAAATTGCTCACTTTAGAATTATTTTTCTCGGCGAAAACCCATAAGCCAGAAATTCCGCTTCGCTCAATTGTATCAGAGTCAGGGACTTTGCAAGTTTGTGTAGCAGAATTGCTTAACACCCTTAAGTTTTTCTGACCCCTTCCGTGTACGTAATTCTCAGGCTCTAGTTCAGTTGTTAACAGAGGAAAATCCTGGCGACTGCACAGCGTTTAGCATGGATGTAGAAGATTGTATTACTCGTTGCCGCATGAAGGCTTATTAATTTGCGTGAATGAATGTATTCAAGAACAAGGGCAAGAGTCCTGTTTCATAGGTAGATGCGGAGTTTCCACAGGTACCTCTCTAGAAATTCTTTCCATGTACTTAACGTCAACATTAGTTGGATACAGAGAACGCATGTTTCTGCAGAAATCAGGGGTTTGTATAGGTTCAAAGGTCGCCCCTATTCTAAGTGATCTATACTTGAGCAAGTTTGACTGCCGTTTAAAAGAGGACTTAGGGGACCACATCATCAGGGCATTTCGGTATGCGGACGATTACTTGGTACTTTGTAGTAAGGATGATTTTGAATCCGTTGTCGCCTATGTAAGCGATCAATTTAACCTAATGGAGCTGGTCTAAGGTTTACGATAGAACTACCGGAGAGAAACGTAATACAATTTTTAGATATGTCGTTGTCATTTGAGCAGAATCACGTATGTTGGCAGTATTCCCCTAGAGCATCTAAGCCGTTGTTAAACTTTGACTCCAAGGATTCGACAGTAGTAAAAAACGGAATAGCCTTGTCCTGTTTAAAGTCAGCCCTATCGAAGTCTTGCGTGCACCGTTTGACCATTAGCTTTAATGCGCAGGTCGAGCGCCTCTTAGATGCAGGTTACCCTAGACTGGCCATAGCCACAGTAGCTGAGCGTCTTAAGAAGTAGATTTCGACCGGAACGAAAGCTGTAGTAGAGAGTAACATTGACAAGAAAAAGGTCGAGAGTATTCCGTATATCCACGCAGTTTCGCACAGGCTTAAGAAAGTGGGAAGTAAATATGGGGTTAATGTTGCGTTTACGGCTCCCAATAAGTTAGGAAGGGTTTGTGCTGCCGTGCATTGAAGAAATGAGCAGATGGAAGGTGAGAAGCGAACGGATATCAGTCCGGTTAAGCACTTAGCCAAGAATAATTTCACCGACTGTCGCATGGGTGTGGTTTATAAGATTCCTTTTAGCTGCGGGCGTTTTCGTGTAGGGCAAACTGCGCGTTGTATTAATCGAAGAATAATTGAACACAGAAGGTCGCTATCAGGTGGGACGCCGTCCAATCTATCCTTGCACTGCCAGGGCTGTAGTTGCATGCCCGAGTTAGACGAAACCGAGATCCTGTACAGGCATAAGAACGAAGATACGCGTTTATTGGTTGAGGCCTGGTATATCAGTATTAGTGGAAGTGCATGCGTGAGTCAGCCATCGATTAGCTTAAACAGAGAGGAGATAGAATGCCTTAGGAGTTGTCTAACGCGAAGACCGGCACGTGTAACCGTTTGACAGGTGGCGCTACCATTCCGAGCATGCGCAGATAAGCTGCGTGTCTTCTTTCTTTTTCGCCTCTGTGCTGTGCATCAGTTGTTAGTCGGCGTCCGTGGTGTTCACTGCTCTCCTCGTGTCCGTGTCCTGCACGCCTCTGCTTTTGATTATCGAGAAGGTTGCTGTGGTTCTTTTTAAGGATACCGTTTATGTTGCGCGGTGATATACGTTACGTTAGAATGAGATTTGGAGTGGTGTTTACGGAATCAGATTTTGGCTTGCTTATTTAGTAACGGCGGTCCTGCTTGCTAGATTTCTTGATGCCATCATTGATGACAGACGGCGGGTATTGTTGACGAGTGAGGTCCTTGCTTAGTTGTTCACAGTTGGAGGCAAAATCCGCCGCCGGAGTTTGCCTCCAACAGACCGGCCAACCAACACGAACAAGCTCATGCACTGCAACAAACAAAACACAAAAGAGCCCTGTTCACCAAGACACTCGGCGTCTTCTCAGTTCGAAGCTTGCAGGTGGCTTGTCAGCTCGAGACTGAGTCACGCACGACTTCATGCTTCTTGTTTTTACTTGCAACTCTTCTACTCTCTTCTTCTACTCTCTCTGGGGCCCGTGTCCGACTGCTTTTATAGCCCTGGGAAGCATTGCTAGAAGCTTCCGCGGGGCCACGTGACTCAAAGCATATGCACAGTTGGGAACCTTCTCGCCCATTCTCGGACCTTCTTTGCTGGGGGGGGGGGGGGCGCCTCTTTCTCTCTCTCACTGCGCGAAGAGCGTCGGTACGTGCTCTCCGCCTTCTCTCTCTCCTTACGGCTGCGCCGCGCGCGCGCTCGCCGCGATAAGAAAGCTTCCACAATATTCTGGCCTTTTGTAGACGCGGCGTGACTTTGGGCGCCTCCTCCGGGTGCCACTTTTCTTGTTGTTGTTTTGGCCTTTCAACACCGGGTTTTACTTCGAAATAGGCATTCTTTTGTGACACTGCCCCCACTTTAAGAATATTTTGAAATAATATTCAAAAACACACATAATAGTGCACACACATAATTAACCGCACAAAGTTCCACGTGTCTCTCTGACAGTCCATAGTACATAAGTCCACACACGGAACGTCGAGACACTTTCACAATGAATCGCGCACACACGTCACATAAAAATACACCACTTGAAAGCTTCGCACCTCATCGCGTACACACGCGTAATACAATAACACTGAATACATGCATTTTCTCAAACTTTACTATATATTCAATTGTAACACACACATCGATACATGAGAACGTTGTTCACTCAGCACCAACATTTGTAATGAATCACAACACATGCAGTTTCACACTGCGAAAGGACAGCTAAATTCAGGATCTCGAGACTGCCTTTCTCTTACGCCGCTGTTTCTTCCTTTTCCTTTTCTTCCTGGTGAATTGTGGCGTTAGCTCTTGTGCGGAACGCACCTTATCCACTTGTTCGCAACACTGTGCTGGCTCCGATGCCTTGTCATGTCTGTCGATCATCGGAGTTTCCTTGCACAGTGCCTTATTCCCATTCTCCGAACTTACATCAGACGTTTCGCTGTTAGTGCGCACCCCATCTGACTGTATTTCACTGCACGGTATCACGGGTGTGGCAGCCTCTCGTCGTTCGCGAGTCTCCTTGGTTTCGAATGAAGCACGTTCCAGAGTCCGGCATTACGGAACGCTCAACAGGCTTCCTTTGGAATTGAGCTCGAGCTGGAGCTGCTGGTGGTTCCGATGAGGTTCATTCCTCGGCTCTTCATATCGAGGTTTCAGATCGTTAGGGCCTCGTGTACCTTTGATATTTCCCACGTTCAGGTCATAAAGTGGGTTTTCCATACACACAGCCGTAACCATCCCACTGTAGTTGGGGGTTTCCACCTTGATCCTCGCTTCTGTGGCCTCCTCGCTGTACCATCAATTAGGCAAACGATACCTTTCGCGCCTGTGAGCTAGTGGTTCCGGACCAAATTCCTTCGCACAATTACTGTGCTGTTACCAGAATCTCGTAGCATGCTTACACGCCTCCCTGCTACATTTCCAGTGAGTACTGGCATATTCTTATCCAGTGTTCTGGGGCATGCAGTCGTTATGGCACCAATGATTGGAACTTTCTTTCGGTCTTTAAATTCCAAGAAGCCTTGAACTTTTTCATCATCTTCCTGTTTCGGCGGGGCATATACACAAGATACCTGGTGAATTTCTTTCACTTCATTCCGAGACGTGTCAGCTTTGTCACCGGTCTGCCCGCATTTAAAGCACTTAACATTGGGGCGAAAAATTTGTTCGGCGATTACTAGCACGATGTCCCAGCCGATTGCACAGGAAACACCTCGTAACAGGCTTCGGAGGGCTTCTTCTTTCATAACGCGTCGACTGCTTCACCTCTTCCAGTCCCTCTCTTCTGATCTTGCCAAGATTGGTGCCTCCTTGTGCTTCCGAAAATTGGTCTGCTGATTCCAGCATGTCACTGAGAGACTCGGCCTTTCTCTCTTTCAGATAGAGACAGGCTCGGGTTGCAACTGACGAGAAATTGCTCCTTAATGAGAAGCTCTCTAAGCGCACCGTACTCCTGTTCAGTTCCTGAAAGTTCAGTCCACCGATCAAAATAGTGGCTGAGTCGCGCAGCGTACTGCGTAGCAGTCTCTCTGTCCGCGGGCTTTCCCGTCCTGAACTTGTCTCGGAAGCCTTCTACAGTAAATCTGAATCGTTTCAGCAACGCGGCTTTAACCCTTTCATAGTTCGAGGCATCCGCAGGCGTCAACCTGCCATAAACACTTAGCGCTTCGCCGCTCAAACAAGTGCTCAACGCCGTTGCCCATTGCTCCAATTCTGACTTCTAGCAACGGTTTCAAATTGGTGCAAGTAGGCGTCTAAATCATCCTTTCTCTCATCGAACGCTACAAGCAGCTTGCTTGGATTCAGTCGGAACGAGCACTCTTCTCTTTCCGTGCTGTGGACTCAAATGGGCGCGTCAACGCGCTGTTGCAATCGGAGACGTTCCAGCTCCAACTCATGCTGCCTTTGCTTTTCTCTCTCAGCCATATCCGCTTCTCTTTCTTCTTTCGCCCTTTCAGACGCTATCCTCTCATTCTCGATCTCCGCTTTCAGTTACTGTTCCATTCTTTCTCTCTCTTCTTTCATATGTCTCTCCGTCCCTTCCCTTTCTTCTCTCACTCTTTCAGCTGCTAGTCGCTGCTTCTCGATCTCTGCTTGTATTTCTTGTTCCTTCATTTCTCTTTCTCGTTCTTTCTCTGTCTTTCTTGTTCTTTGACTTCTCTCGCTTCTTTTTCTTTCTGGCTTACCCACTTCCGTAACTCAGCTCCGGTTAGACCCATCTTTACACCAAGGGCAATCAATTTCTCAAGATCCATGGTGCCCTTCCACAAAATCTAGCCGCGTGCACAGACAAATATCTGCCTATACCTCAACTCTCAAAATATTCTCTGCACACAGGTTAGCGAGAACGTGGTGCAACACACAATATCGTATACGCCAGCACGTACACAACCCAAAGCTCGTCCTGCGTACTTGAACACACTTAAGCGCCAAAGAAGTCCTGTCGCGGACGCCAGAAATATTGTCGCCGAACTCGTGCTCTGAGGTACGGGACGCGATCGCCTTAAATAATTCCAAGAACCAAGGCTTAGGTTCCCCGAATAAGATCCCACGAAAGCTTGGACAATATGATTTTCAGTCCCCTTCAGCACACTAGCAAACTGCCAGCAGTGGTTCAAAGACGGAGTCAGAGCCAAGGGTGATCAAACAAAACAAATATATTCTCATCAAATAGGCAGCCACACAAAACGTACACAAACACGGCTTTGACAAACTCAAACACAGATGGGTCGCAAAGTTACACAAGGCCAACCAACACGAACAAGCTCATGCACTGCAACAAAGAACAAAACACAAAAGAGTCCTGTTCACCAAGACACTCGGCGTCTTCTCAGTTCGAAGCTTGCAAGTGGCTTGTCAGCTGGCGACTGAGTCATGCACGACTTCTTCCTTGTTGTTTTTACTTGCAACTCTTCTACTCTCTTCTTCAACTCTCTCTGCGGCCCGTGTCCGACTGCTTTTATAGCCCTGGGAAGCATTGCTAGAAGCTTCCGCGGGGCCACGTGACTCAAAGCATATGCACAGTTGGGAACCTTCTCGCCCATTCTCGGACCTTCTTTGCTGGGGGGGGGGCGCCTATTTCTCTCTCTCACTGCGCGAAGAGCGTCGGTGCGTGCTCTCCGCCTTCTCTCTCTCCTTATGTCTGCGCCGCGTGCGCGCTCGCCGCGATAAGAAAGCTTCCCCAATATTGTGGCCTTTTCTAGACGCGGCGTGACGTTGGCCGCCTCCACCGGGTGCCGCTTTTCTTGTTGTTGTTTTGGCCTTTCGACGCCGGGTTTTACTTCAAAATAGGCACTATTTTGTGACAATGGGCACTGATCCATACATAGTGCAAGACGCGGAAGTGGTTGGAAAGATCAAAATTAGTGATCACGGAGTAGTAAGCTTGAAGATAACTCAATCTGAAGAAGACAAGAACAAGGCTAATCACATGGAAATAGGCCAGCATCGAGGTCATCGGAACAATTTAGCAACAGAAGAATTTAGCACTGCAGTTAAAAGCAAGTATGAGGCCAGTTGTGTATTATGCTCGGCGCGGTGAGGACGACGAAGATTTGGGCAGTATAGCGGGCATGAAGGTTTCGTGCTTTTTCTTCTGTGTGAAAGCCATGTATGGACGGGATTGCGCTAAGGCCAATAAAGGCTACAGAAAGGATTTTCCACACATCGTTTTTGTGCCGAAGACTCGGGAAGCCAGCCTTCACTACCAAGAGCTGTGTCTTAAGATCTTGGACGTCCTTCCGCAACCAGACCGTCTGGGAGCGTGTCAAGAAGAGGGCGTCTCGTCGGAACGAAAGCATAAGGACGGTGAATGAGGTGAAGGAACTTATCAATTCAGAACAGTTCGACGACTGTGAGCTTCATGTGCTCCATAGCCAATTGCAGGTGGTGAAGGCTGAATTTTCTGCGCTGAACTTTAAGATCGAGACCTTCATGAAGGACGAGTAAGTAGCCGAAGACTGCAATTCCATTCTGGAATATTAACAAGCTGCTATCGGCGCAGTGGCCCTCCTGGAACCACTGCTGCCACAACCACTGCTGTCAAACCACTCCGATCACTTGGAAGCAGTGGTTGTGGCAGCGTGACCGCTTGTACTTATCGCCTTGAACTCTGTATACAGATCAATTGACACTGTTGCCTCCGGCTGATCTTCGCATGCTGTTAATGTGTATAGAGTGGTACACGTGTCAAGCTTGGCTGCTTCTCTCTCGTGGCTGACTTGCTGAGCTGGCTTAGACTGCATTTCTGCGCCTGCGTGGTCTGCATTTTCGCCACCTAGCGGAGAACAGAGCCTGCATATAAGGACGTACTCCTGGAGAGCTCCGATCACTTGGCAGCAGTGGTTGTGGCAGCGTGACCGCTTCTAATTATCGCCTTGAACTCTGTACAGGTTGGTGCTTTGCCAATCCTTTCTTTTTTCTTCTTGTGCTCTGTCATAGCCACTGCCGCTGCTGTCATTTTTGTGCTGCGATTGCATCTTTTCACTATGCCTACAAATGCTGAGTTGGACGCTCTCCGTTCTGAAGTTGCGGCCATGCGAGACAGCCTTCAGGCAATCAATGAACTTTTTGAATCAGTCAAAACCAGAAATGAAGCCCTCTCAAAAGAAAACAAGACGTTGAGGGACGAAAACAGATCATTGAAAGATGACGGCAGGCTATTCTCACAGCGGCTTGCTGACGTTGAGCTGTATTCGCGGAAAACAATGTCGAAATAAAAGGTATCCCAAAAATGGAAGGCGAGAGCTGTCTCGCTGTTGCGCAGGCCATTGGCGAGAAAGTTGGCTGCGCAATTGCCCCAGTGATATAGATATAGCACACCGTGTTCCGGGAAAGCAGGGCACGCATATTATTTCACGGTTCTGCTCACGGGCAAAAAAAGCTGACTTTGCGGTGAAAGCAAGAAAGGCAAGATTTAACACAAGAGCTATTGGGCTGTCAGGGAATTCAGTTGCGCCCATCTACGTCAATGACCACCTGACGCCAGAGAATAAGCGACTATTTGCACAAGCCCTTGATCTGAAGAAAGCTAAGGGATCAAAATTTCTATGGACAGATAACTGCATTATCAAGGCCAGGAAATCGGAAGATAGTCGAGTGCACCGCATCTCTGGCGTCGGTGATCTCGCCGTATTTAAATAACTCGTCACTGTGGGCACCTGTCTTCGACTTCAGTCACATTTCAAAATGGATTCGTCCATATTTACACTCAAACGCAGGAAAGCGCTTCTCAAGGACAATGCGTCTGCATTCACTTTAATTCATTTTAATATCCGGAGCCTTCGCAAACACTACGATGACCTATGTGCTTTCTTTTCAGTCATCGATCATATGTTTTCATTCATATGCTTATCTGAAACTTGGTTGACCTCACATGACGGCGCCCTGTACGGAATCCCTGGATACACAGCAGAATATGTCTTCGTGAGGGTAGTCGTGGTGGTGGTTCAGCTATTCTTGTTGATTCTTCTGTACCTTATCGGCGGCGACTTGATCTGTCATTAAGCACACCACTTTGTGATTCCGTATGCATTGAGATTGCCCATAATGGTCTACCAATGACTAACCATAAACACCGTCATTCTATCGCTTTACCGATCACCCTCTTCATCATATGCAGCGTTTTACACAGAGCTTGAACTAATATTGAACACTTAATTGAGGAGAACAAGGATGTAGTAATCTGTGGCGACATAAACATTAATATTGCTGATCAACACAACCTGTCCTTTTCTGAATGCGTACGCTTTTTCTTAGTTGCGGCTTTACGTCAGTAATACGTACTCCAACTAGATATGATTCCAATACATTGATCGATCACGTTTTAGTCAGTCTGTCCGACCGATATTACAGCAGGAGTGTTGGATTATGCAATTACGGATCACCTATCCGATATTTTGTGTTTCGGGTCTAAGAGAATCACGTATTGGAAATCACGTGAGCACTACTTTTCATTCAAAAAAATTTTTACACACCATTCGAAAGACTAATTGGAGCGATTTATATCGCGAGGATAACGCCGAAACAGCCTTCAACTCTTTTTCAACGAAGATAAGAGAATGTATCAATCAGTCGTCTTCAGAAACCACGATTAAGCAATGGTTTCGTACGCCTAGGAACCCTTGGATCACTAAGGCACTTAAGCATTCTATAATGAAGAAAGCATAATCTTCGCAGGAAGGTCAAAGCAGAACCGTTCAATCATTCTCTAAAGTGTCGGCTGAAAACTTATTCCAATATTCTGGAGCTGCTCTGAAGACGCTAAACTGGAATTCTATCAAATGAGATCAGAATAATAGTGGCATACAAGATCAGAAGTGGCAAGTAATAAAGAATTTCTCAACAATGAGCCCAAATCACACCCAGCTGCCGATAGCTGTTAACAAAGACAGATACACAGATTGCGATTCCATCGCTGAACATGCTCATATTTCAGCGCCCCTGCAGATACTAATAAAACCACTCAGTTTGAGCTCTCTCTTTCGAGTCTTCACGTGCTCCTCAGTCTTTCTTTTTGTACCCTACGGTACCCAGATGAAGTGAACAATATTGGTACAAATATATTTACAAGGTATTTACAAAAGGATAACAGCCAAGCAGCCAATATGGTGGTTGTTGCTCGAAGTACACTTCGTCGACTTCCACACAGGTACATCTTCTTCTTCCTTGGCACTCTAACACCGTAGCATCGACCTCCGCGGCGAAAGTTGCCAGTCCCGGCGCTTTTCACAATGAGGTGGGCGGGAGGTATGCTTCAGGCGTGCGACGTGGACGACGTCCGAAGATGCGGAAGACGTGGTAGGGTCTAGGCGGCGTGATTTCATAAGCTGACGTCGGTTACTTGTCGGAGGACGCTGGTAAGGACCGGAGTACTGCGATAACAGCTTTGCAGAGAGTCCAACATGTCGAGAAGAGACCACAGGAGGACAAGGTCACCCAGTTTATAGTGTGCATCCCGGTGGGCAATTATCGTAGCAATGCTTCTGGCGCCGCTCTGACTCGCAAAGGCGGCGATGGGCTATCTGGCGTGCCGCTTCTGCTGTATTGACAGCGCGACGAGCAT